>SDVV010021920.1:0-13039 GCA_016164225.1 Gammarus roeselii
AGACACGTTTTTGGAAAGCATGTCTAGGTGTTCGTTAGTTAATTTAATTAGTTTATTATGTTGTTGTAGGTTGCGGTTTAAGGTGTCAATATTTCCTTGATTATTGGTATCAAAAATCTTAGAAATTAAGTAATTTCCCAAGAATCCTAATCCTAATCCAATAGCTAATGGGTTTCGGGGTTGTCGTCTTCCTGTTAGAAAAGGTCTAACTTCGGACAGATAGTGTATAAGGGATGAAGCATTAATTGGATTAGTAATATTTTGTATATTCAAAGAAACATTTGATTGATTTTTGTTGCTGACGTTATCTCTAAGTTGAGTTACTCCTGACTTTTTCAACAAGGTCCAGATTATTATAGCTTGGTCCCGGAAGGCGTAGAATTTAGTCCATAACTCTGAGCCTCGACCATCACACATTGACAAATCAAATTTGGAATGAAGGGTGTTCAGATATTCCGTTTCTAACTTTAACAGTACATAACCATATCGGTTTTAAGTTGGTTTCGAGTTCCTCCAACTAATTTAGTGTTTGCCAAACTTTCCCTATTTGTGAGGCAGCGTCCAAATCGGACGAGTATTTATTACAAGTGACATTGATAAATCAGAGATTGACTCGGGATAAAAGGAACGCTCCTGGAATATGGGCAAATCCGGGCCAAGGGATGACAGTGGCCGGGGTGTTTGCTGCTGCAGATGGGGGTACATTCTCCCGAAATGCATGTCCTGCTTGTGCCACGGTGACATGGGTTACAGCTTTTGGAAGTATGCCGACCCATTCCATGGTAGATATTAGTGTATCTGTAACATATACATTTGAAGTTAATACCTTACATCTTTAACTATTGTGTGCACACGGGTTCTATTCAAATAACATCGAGTGACACTTCTTACTTAGTTAAGAGACAAGAATTCCCAACACACAGTTGTTAGTAATTTAACGATTACAAACGAACATTAGGAATGGTTACTTAAACTATACAAATAACAATAAAGTATGCAAGGAAAAGGTATGGCTGGGGCAGCTAGGCAGTGCAGAGCAGGTGCCTGGTAGCGTGTGTTGGGAAGCTGCCGTGTTGACCTTGTCCATGGTAGGTGAGCAGTCTGCGTAGCGGAGTTGCAGTAGAGCAGTGCTGAGAGAGATGCGGAGGGGCCGCAGTTGCTGCCGTGCGGGAGCAGGTTAATTAGTTAATTAGTTAATTAGTTTATCGGAAGTGTATTTGGGTGCATTATCAGTTATCAGAATGCAACTCGCTCCGTAATTGGAATTGACTTGTCGTAATGCTTCTATTATGGAGTCTGTGTCCTTGTGTTTCAATGGGAAAAGGATCGTGTATCTAGTTGTGTAATCTCTGAATGTCAGTATGTACTGATTTCCATTTTCTGTAAGCCTCAGAGGACCAAGAATGTCTGACGATATGGTGTGAAAGGGTCTGATTGGAACAGGATACTTTTCTATAGGAACTGGTTTGGGTACTTTTTTAGCTTGAGTGCACAACTCACAATTGTCGCAAAGTTGATTTATCATGTGTCGCTCTTGTGAGTTGTAGAAGTTTCTAACAAATATTTTGAGTGTTCGTTCGGGTCCTTTATGACCGGCAGTTGTGTCGGTGTGGACTAACTTGAACGCTTGGGGTATTAAGCTGTTGGGAAGGTACGGTACGAGGAATTCGTCGCTCAGTGTTCCTCTTTTTATTTTTCGTACTATGTAGAGTCCTCTTTGTACTATCCTGCTGTTTAGCAAGATATTAGCAAAGATAGGTTTTAACGAGTTGGGGTTATTAGAGTGTGTACTGTCGTTTCGTAATTGTCCAAAGAGTTGCCTCCACTCAGAATCTTTTCTATGCGCAGTTCGTAGTTCATTTTCGGTCCATGGGACTTTCTCTGGAATGTAGTCTTGTAGAGCGGCGTTGCAGCTCTCATTTCGTGCAAGTAGGTCCTCGTGGAGCTTTGTAATCAACGTGTTAGTGACGTCATTGTTCACTGGTAATCTAGATAAGGCGTCGGCGAATATGTTTTCTTTACCTTCTATGTACTGGAGGTTAATGTCATATTCCTGGATTAGTAAGGCCCATCTTTGTAGACAATCGTTCTTTGTGGGTTTCTTTAGTGCACCCAACAATGGTTTATGGTCGGTGTACACGTGTATTGTAAATAAGAGAATTATGGGCCTGAACTGCTCGAGAGCATATACAAGAGCTAAGTCCTCTTTCTTCATAGCAGAGTAGTTTTTCTGGGCATCGTTTAGTATTATTGATACGTACGCTACGGGGTGCAATTTTTCATCGTATTTCTGTATTAGTACGGCGTCTATACCGAAATTCGAGGCATCCGTGTATAGGTGAAATGGTTAGTCGTAATTCGGGAACTTCACTATCAGGGCTTGAGACAATGTTATTTTTAGTGTTTCTACCGCATTAGTCTGGGCGGATGTCCATTGACAGGAAACGTTTTTTCGTAGAAGTTCGTATTGTGGTTCTGCGATTTCTGCGAATTTGGGGACAAACATGCGAAAGTAATTTACTATTCACAGAAAAGATTTGGTTTGTTTTTTGTTTGTCGGCATGGGCATCGTTTTAATTACTGCTACTCGTTCGTTGGTCATTTTCATGCCTTCTTTGGTCATTTGGTAGCCTTAATTGCTGCTACTCGTTCGTTGGTCATTTTCATGCCTTCTTTGGTCATTTGGTAACCAAGGAATTTTACCTCGTTGGCGAAGAAAGTGCATTTTTGGATTTTGAGTTTAATTCCGGCTTCGCTCAGTTTGCGTAAGACGTTCTCGATCGGTTCCATGTGCTCTCCAGCTGATTTACTAAATAGTATGATATCGTCCCTGTACGCGAGACATTGTGGACCAAGAATGTCGTAGAGTATTTCATTAATTACGCGAGCAAAGAATCCTGGCGAACTTTGAAGCCCGAAGGGTACTCGATTCCACTCGTATTTACTACTTCCTACAGTGAAAGCCGTTTTTTCGCGATCGTCTGGATATATCTCATACTGGTGGTACTCGCTCGCGAGGTCTAGCGTGCTCATGTATGTTGATTGACCCAGGGAGTTTAGTGCATCAGAAATACGCGGAAGGGGAAAGGTCAAAGGTTGACAAATATCGTTTAAGATCCTGAAATCGATGACGGCTCTAATATCTCTGTCGCCGCTCTTGACTATGATTAATGGACTGTTATAGGAAGACTTTGAACGCGAGATTGTACCTTCGTCTAGCATGGTTTTAATTTTTTCGTTGAATAATGACTGGAAGGCATAGGGTATTCGGTACGGTGCTTTGTTCACCACGATGTCTTCATTTAGAGTTAATTTTAACTGGTCTCCCGTGTATTTTCCTAGAGGTTCACCGGGGAGCCAACATGCGTTTCGGTGTCGGTTTAATATTTCCAGCAAGGCTGTTGTCTCATTGGGGTCACCGCAACTTATGTCCTCTGGCGTCAACGGTTTATTGCTATCGTCCGCGGGTACGACGGGTTCCACTGACTGTGCTACAAGAGTACAGTTTCGTGCGTTAGATATTCAGCATTACATAACTTCGTGCCCTTTTTTAGAAGTACTGGTTTGTCGCTCATATTTGTGAAGTTGACCTTCACACTTTTGTTCTCAGCTAGGGTTAGTGCTCCAGCTATAGTCACTTCATTGCTGAGTTGAGTGTGATGTAGTATTACGTCTCGTCCATTAATGATTCATTTATTTATTGGGACCGTAGCTATCATCATAGTGTTTTTCGGTATCGTTACGTCATTGCTTAGATGTACATTAAAATTCGTCTGAGACTGGTCTGGGGCTGTACAGTTAGGGGGAGTTGCTCGTGCAGGCGAAACCTGTTTGATCAGAACTAGTTTGCCAGCCGAAGCCCCTTCCTCTGCTGTGTTGGTGGCTTTACTGCAGTCGGGTGAACTTTCATTTTCTGTCGCGGCACAGGCGACCTTAGCGGGAGCGTTATTCATGAGTATACTGTCACTTAATGTGAGTCTAAGTACCGGTATTGCGGGTGATTCGCGAGTAACGTTTTCGCGAAGTGAGAAACTCAACTTTTTATTACTGAAGTTTATGACTGCGTGTCGTAAAATATTCATGCCAATCAATAGGTCATGTTTTATACGATCTCTCTTTTTGAATATTAGAACACGGGTGTTAAAGCATCCCGCAGGTGTCTCGACCTGAGCTGTTGCTTGTCCTAGAATATGGATTTGATTTCCATTCGCATCTAATACTTGGCTACTATAGGGTTTCGAGTCGTAGTCCTCAGTTTTGAGCGTAGAGTCAGCTACGAGCGTCAAAGTTGCTCCGGTATCTATATATTATTTTAATTCTCTACCATTAATTTCCACGTATAAACGCGGGACGATTATGCTATTCCCGTTTCGTTCCCTAGGGTGTGGTGTCTCTAGTCAGTACTGGTTAGGCTCGTCATTTCCGTCATACATATTAGAGTCCAAGTTACCATTCTCGACGTCATGACTTGCCTGTTCGTCGTGATGGTCTGTCGTAGGGTCATCTGCCTGAGCCATGCGTACGTAAGTTTGTGGGATTTTTCGTGGTGGACCGCGGTTATTTCGCATACATTCGCTAGTGTTATGCGAGTCTTTAATTTTACATTGGTCACAATATTTGCCTTTCGCTTGAGCCAGTCTCGCCTTACATAGTTTGGCGGTGTGCCCGAATTTTTTACAGAATGCACATGAGTTGCATTCCCTTTTTACATGACCGCTCTTTCCACAGTTAAAACAAGATATAGGCGACCGGTTGCTATTGCTTGCTCTAGGTGTCGTTCTTTGTTCAGTCATCGACGAAGGGGGGGGGGGGGCGTTATGTTAACCGAGGTTGTTGGTTGCCTGACCTGCCAAATGGCTTCGTCCGAGTTGCCTTGTTTTTTAGTAGCCGTGAGCAGTGTGTGCTGAGCGACAGTTTTGACTGTCTCAGCCATAAACTTCGTCGATGTATTCCTCGGTCCCAAATTGGACAGTTTATCGTATACTTTGTTCTCCGTTTGAGAAGCTACAAATAGGTGCATTACGAAATTCTGAACGACGTTAATCAAAGTGATCGGCGGGACAGCGAGTGTAGCGGCGGCGGGAGCGGATGAGCTAGCTGACGACGTGGGTGGGACAGGGATGGTTCCTGTCAGTACGGTTCCTTCGTTGAATTCTCTCTTGGTAAGAGGTTCATTTTTTAGATAGGCCTCTGCTACGGCACGCGACGCATTTTCTAATCCTGTCATCGAACAGAATATGTTGTCGAACGTAAGTTTAGTTCCTAGTAAAGCTCAATCGGCGTGTCTGAATTCAGTTACTTTGAATGACGGATACATATTGAGAAAATCGGATTTAACTTCCTCAAATGTAACATGTCTTCCTGCATAACACGTGAGGAGCTTTATAGCGTCCCCACGTTTCTTATCAACTAACGAAAATAAAATTTGTAATTTTTTATCGTCCGCGACAACATTGCTTTGTAGGAAGTGATTCTCTACGGATCTTAAAAAAGTACTAGCGTCTAACTCAGATTTAAAATGCGCTTCGCCTTCTCTGGGATTACCGGAAAATTTAGGAAGATCCTGAAGGATCGTGAGGGTATTTACTGCCATTTTGACAAACAAGAGTTACTGACCGTAATATAAATAAAGTTATTTTATAGCTTCACACTTCACTGTGTTTCTGTGTTCCGCACAACACCACTTTATTTATTTCACACTTGTTTTTTACAAAGTCATTTATTTAACGTGCATATTATACTCAAGGTTCGCCGTGTAGTACGTTCTGTTCCTCGCTGTTCCTTGTAGTCGGACGTGATGCTCTCCTTGTAGTCGGAAGAGATGCTCTCCTTGTAGTCGGATGCGATGCTCTCCTGTTTCTCTGGCCGGTTAAAAAATTTGTATTTTTAATATTTGATATTTGGACTCTGACTATCGGATCCTGTCTACAGACAGCGCCAGTATTGGTGTTTTGTACTTCTACTCTAGATCCGTCTGTATAGGTAATAATTATACGCTTCGAAGTCTTGTAGCATTTATTCACTAACTGGGATCTGGTGAGAAGTCTCAAAATAATAAGTTCTTTTCACGAACTACGGTTAGGGTAGTTCGCTATCGGATAGTCAGAGTGATAGAGTCGAGATTGCAGAGGACGAGGAAGCTACAAGTGTTATATATGTACGGAGTATGCACGGAGATGTTGGGGCTTTATATCGCAAACCGAGTCTGAGCGCTCAGCAACAAGCAGAGCTTATATACTAAGGATCTAGGCCAGAACACCTTGAGGTGTTTTTGGAAAGCCAAGTGGCCGAGCCTATCCTGGGATCCTATTCAGGAAGTGACCGTTCTCCGGAGTTCGTGGGGCCGTGAACATGTGGCGACCAGGCCGGGCAAAGGCTCTATATCAGGAATCTAATGTCGAAGCGTACCATTACATATGATATTTTAGCACCTAGTGTAACAGTTTGAATTAAAGGAGGAAAACCACAGACACAGGCCATCTGCGATCGGATCCTGGTTAGGCATTCAGATTCTCATATACGGAGCGGGCCGAGGTAAAATGATAATTTGATTGTGACCAACGGCTAGACAGTGGGTCGGAGCCGTCTCGACTCACTAAGAAATTACTAGTGCCAACACTGAAATAAACCGTCAGCAATAAATGGAAGAATTACTAATAGCCTCAAATTCAGGGCTTATAGAATTTTAATTGGTTATCTAGAGAAGAGATTTGCGCTGTTCGGAGCAGTAGTTTATACCATGACGGCACTGTTGCACGGCTAGCAGCAGCTTATGTGTTGATAGGTTGTGATATTTTCCCACCGCTTCAGCGTTTTTTTTCGCACGTAGTTGTGCAAATATCAAATAATTGAAATTAATGAAGAAGATATGTTTACCTCTTTTAACATATTTTATTTTATAGCATAATCAAATCTCAACTCTATTTACATTTTCATGAAAAGCTATGGGGATTGTATACAGTTTTTGTATTGGCATACTTTATTAATAGCGTCGTGCGGCGCAGCGGTGCGGCGACTACACAGCGCAGCTGGGCATCCCGGCGCAGGGGCGCGGGCGCAGGTACCAAAATTCCTCGACGGGCCCACCTTTTACTTACGAACTCCTAACAGTGGTATGCAAATAGTTGGGAAGAGCAAAGCAAGATTTCGTGTCTCCATACACATCTGATGCAAATGTCCAGAGGTTCACGAAAAAAAAAATCGTTCCGACCTCTGAAAGATAATCTCTGTCCAAACAATTTATTTCTGAAACGCACCATTAGATGTTTACATAGTCAAGTTGGAGTACATTCTTCTTTTGTGCAATTCATTTCTGAATACAAATATATGGCCTCAATGAACAATTTTTTTCCGCCCTATCGTTACTACATTGCTAAGCATGAACATGAAAAGGAAACTCAGTATTGAATTTAGCGTAGAATATAAGGTCATTAATAAGGCACCGAAATGTGCACGGGTGCACGTCACAGCTCAGCTGTCAATCATTGTGCCACTGCGGCTGACAAATATTTTTCCTCACCCTACCTGCAGTTTAATCAGTTCGCAACCCACGTGGAAATTAAAAGGTAAATTCCTGGAGTCTAGCTCACACTAAGCAGAGTTTCTATAATCAGGTAACACTCCCAAGACTCGAGGGGCTGCAATTCCCCGGCTCACTGCCTTGCATCAATCGAGTTGCTAATCAGGTCAAAGAAGGACCTGAAGTCCGGACTGATCAGAGCTGCCGGAATTAAAATGTTATTAAGAGCAGCCTTGCAAAGGGATTTGTGCAAATGAAGAAACGGGATGGCATTTGAATGATGCCACAAGCACTTCAAACTGACTCTGACATTACCTTGATCCTTGGAACTTGAAGTTAATGTATGTTGCACATGCTCCGAATTACAAAGTATTTATCTACTATCAAAACAGAAATTTGGTTGCAGCAACTAAAAAAATGTTTGAACAAGTATCTTAGCTTAATCGACAACAAAACAGTTACTTCTCGAGGTTAATAATAACTACAAAAAGTTTCCATGCAAATAAAACCAAAATGATACTCTCTGGCGGCAAATTCTGCTTGTTTGCGTTACTCACGCATATAAAATTACAGGAGCAAGTTTACTCATCCTGCTGAACAGGGAGGGGAGTAACAAGTTTTACTTGCTACGAAGGTGCACCAAACACGTTTGCCGAAGTGCTGATTTTAATTTATTTTTCCTGTTGCCACAGTAACAGCAGTCAGCGGTGGTTGTGTGTGCTTCCATGGTTCGGTCGAGACAGCCGCCTCGGCCGCTCGTCGGTGCCAATATGCTTGCTAGGCCATGGAAATGAATTAATGTCTCGAGCTGTCATCTGTGTTTGTTATACAGAATTGTACACTCACGTTTCGTGTGGTTTAATTGTGGTTCAGGAATATTTTTTTTTGTGGCTATGTGTGACACGGGATATGAACTCTACACATGTATAACAGAAAGCCTGTATTAAACAAAATTAGAGGTATTAGATATTAAGTAATTGCTTCAAAAGCTTCGTCCTAGAACCTTTTGAAAGCCGTGTTGTAATGGGTTGATTTAATGTCAACACTGTCAGTAAGCTTCTCTGATCATTACTCGAGTGCTATAACGCGTAAATGTGGTCATCAAGTCAATTCAGATAAGCCATTGGAGGAATATCAAAGTTTCATTTTGGTAACCAGTGTTTGTGGATGATGCTTCATTTACCATCAGTTGCCGAAACGACGCACATACATTATTTTATGCAGATACACACAGAACATGAACAGATACATACAGGAACAGACGCCATGCCGAATTCCACAGGAGAAGGGTGACCGACGGCAGGACGCACACTCCCTCCTACTTGCACTCACACACGAACCAAAATTTAGCCACGCTAAAGGATCCAGCCTGGACCCCGCAACACACACTTCGGTCAGGGATGCTGTCAGAGATCAATCTTGAATGAGTAAACCACGGTTTACCCATGCAGCCTCACGCCCTCCATAAAACCCCAGTCAGTATCACTTTCATCACCATTTTCCCCCAATTTCCATCATGCATCCTAACGATCTGCCCGAACCACATCAGAACTCGCGAATCAACTATTCCTAACTTTCTCGTCATTCCGGTTCTAATTCGGAAAAAAACGTCAATATTGATCCTGTCCTTGAGCGTCAAAACGGCCGTACATCAAAAGTATATCATTTCAAAAACAGTCAACCTTATTCTCACCCCGCCCCCCCTAGCATAGTTGGGACAATAGCCCCCACAAACAACCCTTTCTTTGCTTCCATTTCCATTCAACACGACACAACACTGCAAAATATTCTCAACATTTTACCCACTTCGTTCGAGAATTCCCCTCAGTTTCCACTATTACAATATTTTCCACAGCTGAGCCTATGCATCTGAAATACTGAGCTTCCTCAAAATCGCAAACACAACTTCACTACTGAATTCGCCCTCAGTGCCGTGTAATTGGAAAATAGCGACTGACTCAACAACACTACATCTATAACCAATTCACAAGTGTTCAACTCCCGGACCGTTCCATCTGTAAAGATTTCGAACAGCCAGTAAGTCAAACTAAACCTTGTCTCAGTTCCACTTTCACTGTAAACCTATCACTCACCACACTCCCTACTCTGATACAGGGTGAGCTGTCAACATTAATACCCTGGAACGCCCCGAACAAATTATCCTCCAAATATTTAAAGGTACAGAACACATCCACATCCGGTGCAAGGTACTTCTTTCAGATTTGTCTCACTACAAAAAACTGGACTTCAAACCCTGTGCCAATGCTGAAGCCTCACTGTTCCTTTCGTAACATGCGTACTGCCTCTAGTCTTCTTGATTCGCACTTCCCCTTATATCTTGCCAACTAAACACAACAATGCAACTAAACACAACAATGCAAGTTCTAGGCTACGCAAGCGGAACTACGCCCGACACCTAAGGCAGATTCAGTTGCATCATCAACTATTCGACTACCTCTACTCCTCCGCTCACTAGCAACGTCATCCAAACCCCTGTTTTCATCTACTCTACCACTTACCACCTGCACCTCTTTCCTAGTGACAGCCACAACTCCTGCTCCCAAACCGGTCATCGTGTACTATCATTTACAGCAACAATGTCAGCCGCTCTGACATACTCAACATTCAACACCTAGTCAAAATTATCTGCCACCCACGTCCGTACCTCACCACTCTCCAACAATAACCAGCCGTTTTCATTATACACTACCTCCTTCTTCTCGATCTCCCCCTTCATCACCTTAATTTCCTCTTTCCAGAATATTTTCTTGTTAAAAGATGTCATGTTGAGATGTACGAGACATGGATTTGCTGTGCGGCGTGTGGGCGGGTGTAGGTTGAATGGTTGCGAGTGGTGAAACGATGTGATTAAAATGGCAGTGGTGCAGAAGGGACAAGCTTCTGAGGTATTGTTGCAGGCGAGGTCGGTGGTGGTCTACGACTACGATTGAGAGAAGAAAAAGAAGGTGGTGAGGTAAGCAATGAGAGACGGTAATGCTTGCGGAGGTACGCGACAGTGAGAGAGTTCTGATGAATTTATCGTATATGTGAAAATTAAACCGTGTAAACATTTCAAATCACAAACTCAATACTGCAGGAATTGCATTGCTCTGGTAACGTAGTAAATAAACTCCCACATCGTTCCTCCTGTATCCTATAAGAGTCAGCAAAAACCGTCTTATTACTACAATGGGAAGAACGGATAAAACTCGTATAAGTGTACACTACACCTTTTATTTTGAGGAACAATTCTACTTCTAGAGTTGCAGAGTAAACGGCACTAGAGTTCTACTCTAGCATGTGGGGGAGTTTTACTCCTACTATTTACCGAGTACAACTATGCCTTTCTCGCCGTTGTAACTCTGACTACAGGAAGTTACCAACTGTAGGGAAACTATCTAAAATCATACCGCCACATTGAAATGATAAATAAAAACATCATTTGAGAGTTCGTTTACGTGCTGGTGAGGCGGTGGTATGAAATTAGTTAATGATTGGCCTTGGATAGGGAGAAAACAATTCTGTATTATTCTTGATAGGAGTTTCTATAAATATTGACATCGTATTTTTTTAAAGGGAGTTTGACTGTTTAGATTATAATAATCATAAACTAATTCTGCGAATCTGTATTCACTAACAAATTAGATTTCGCTGATGTGCGAGAGGAGCAAGTGACAGCTTATTTGAAACTATCTAATTTGCAGGGTAAAGATGCAGCACCGAAATATTGTATGTTAAGGTTTCAAATTAAAATTTAACAGCTAATTGGTAATATAAATAACGAAAAGCCAATCAGTAGAAACGATTCACTTAATTAAGAGACGATTTTTATTTTTTTTGAACCAACGATAAACACATTTTATATTTGCATTCACATTTCAATTGATATAGCGTTTTAATTACAACTGGTTTGATCTTAGCATCTGGCGATGATGTATTTCCTATAAAAACTACGGCGCCACAAAACAGAATCCGTGATTGTATTTCAGTGCGAAATAAATTTGTTTGAACCTTTTTCCTTCAAAGGGCGGAACTGATTTCATTAAAGTGAAATAAATTCGTTAGCGTTCCACGTGTGAGGGAAAATAAACAATATTTCAGAGTATTGTTGAAACTCACAATTCTTTCTGCTGCTATATTTATTTTATTGTGGCTTTATGAAAATGTATACACTATTAATAATTACCGAAAGGTTTACCTTTCTTAATCAAATATCCATAAATCTCAAAACGAAACGAAATTTTCTTCGTTACCATGCAACATAGTTTGGTAGCACTGATTAACGAAGATATACGTTTTAATTCATAGAATAAGTAAATATTACTCATTTGACTTGAATCATCAACAGGTATCCAACAATCTCACGTGTGCTACTCCTTATTAAATTGATCAATAATCATCCAACTATTTAAGTCATAAATAAATTGATAAATTCAGTGGAACTGCTGAACATGTTGATATTGAATGTTCTAAATTGTGATTCCATCCCTTGTTTCACTATCTTCAAATTCAATTCTTCATCTGCTCCGGCGGAAGCAGAAAAACCGCTCTCCTTTTTCTGAACGGAAACGCCGCTCTCCTCCGTTGGGAGCAGAAGCACAGCTAATCACTGTTGGGTGCGGAATCACCGCTCTCCTCTGTTGTTCTGCACCGCTTTCTCCTGTTGGGAGTAGAAGAACCACTCTCCTCTGTTGGGAGCAGAAGCACCACTCCCCTCTGTTGGGAGCGGAAGCACCACTCCCCTCTGTTGGGAGCAGAAGCACCACTCTCCTCTGTTGGGAGCGGAATCCCCGCTCTTCTCTGTTGGGAGCAGAAGCACCGCGTTACTCTTTTGGGAGCAGAAGCACCGCTCTCCTCGGTTGGGAGCGGAATCGCCGCTCTCCTCTGTTGGGAGCAGAAGCACCGCTCTCTTCTGTTAGAAGCGGAAGTACCGCTCTCCTCTGTTGGGAGTGGCAGCACCGCTATCCTCTCTTGGTGGCGAAAGGACCGCTATCCTTTGTTGGGAGCAGAAGCACCGCTCTCATCCGTTGGGAGCGGAAGCACCGCTCTCCTCTGTTGGGAGTGGCAGCACCGCTATCCTCTCTAGGTTGCTAAAGCACCGCTCTCCTCTGTTGGGAGCAGAAGCACCGCTCTCATATGTTGGGAGCGGCAGCACCGCTATCCTCTCTTGGTGGCGGAAGCACCGCTCTTCTCTGTTGGGAGCGGCAGCAACGCTATCGTCTGTTGGGAGTGGCAGCACCGCTATCCTCTCTTGGTGGCGGAAGCACCGCTCTCCTCTGATGGGAGCGGCAGCACCGCTATCCTCTGTTGGGAGTGGCAGCACCGCTATCCTCTCTTGGTGGCGGAAGCACCGCTCGCATTTGTTGGGAGCGGCAGCACCGCTATCCTCTCTCGGTGGCGGAAGCACCGCTCTCCTCTGTTGGGAGTGGCAGCACCGCTATCCTCTCTTGGTGGCGGAAGCACCGCTCTCCTCTGTTGGGAGTGGCAGCACCGCTATCTTCTCTTGTTGGCTAAAGCACC
>SDVV010021921.1:0-13039 GCA_016164225.1 Gammarus roeselii
TAGCGGTTATGACAGTGTCCGGCCATGATAGTGAGGTGAAGTGAAGTGGCGATAGTGCGCGTGTGCGGGAATAATTTTAGCGCGAACGCTGGGCTCCCAACTGGTCATGCGATGAAGACAGAAATTCCGCCAAACCCAAGTAAGTTCTCATTGTACCAGTGATGTGTTGAATATATACCCGATTCTTTAAAATCAAAGATGCAATCAGTTGTCGATCCCATTAAAAGTGTATTATAAAGAAAGTGATAAAGGAAAGGAAATAATTCCCATATATATATATATATCCATTGCTGCAAGTTCATACGTTTATCGTCGAATTTGTATCTTATATAGGAAGATTCTCATTTACGTGTATCCTATAAACACAACGGAATTCTCATAAATAACTCCTCACAAAAGCAGTCACTCGGAAATAAGTTTCCCACAGCCGATCATTTGGTTCAGAACCCGTGACAGTAATTCTGTTACAAATGTTCAACCAAGTGCAACAAAATTACTCATATAAAGGCAACAAATCAACTAGTGTTTGCAACCAATCGATTCAATATCAAATTGCGCTAAATTAGATGCCTGTAAAATACGAGCAGAATGAAGGATATGCGCTCTGTTGGCGACAGCTCCTCTGCTAACTCGTGGGTATCAGGGATTGATGCGAAACGCATACGAAATTGAGTACGCAATATTACGAACACATCACGTTTTCTTATTTCCTTGCGTTCTCTTTGGTATCAAACTGAGTCCCAAGGAGTTTTAATTCTAAATTTTCTTCCCAAGATTCAATTAGCAGCTTCCCCCACCTAAATCAAAAGAGAATCTCCTGATCTCGCCGGCAATATAAATGGAGATGAAACTTTTCTTTGTGTCTTGATGGGATGTAAATTAATTCCAGGTGTCGCTACGTTCGTTGAGAGCTTTCACTTGTTATCGAATTATAAGTTATCAAATGTCTTTACATTGCTAATGGCAAAGTTCAACTTTATCGAACTAAATAGAAAGCGCTTGCGGTATGAAGGCAACTTTTTGAACAAATTCGTCCGAAGTTCATAGTACGAATCTTGTCTGTGACTCACATCCTACCTTCGACATCATCGAATAGATCATTGGTGATAAACAAATATTCATTTAAATGCGAATAAATGCATAAGGTATTTAGAATGTAAAGAAGAAAGTTTATACGCCCCATTTTATTCGTATCACACCCACTGAGACAGGAGGTGGTTGATCAGCATAAAGCAAGATAATACAGGCGATATCCGTTCAACCACTCATGAGAACAACGTACACTATTATTATTCGTTAGTTCAACCACTCATGCGATTGACGTACAGTAATTGGTCGTTTGTTCAGCCCCTCATGCGATTGACGTACAGTTATTGGCCGTTTGTTCAGCCATTCGTGCGATCGACGTAAAGTAAGTAATTGGTTGTTAGTTCTGCCACTCATGCGATCGACGTTATTGGCGTTAACGACGTTATTGATAGATCATTTTATAGCTAACCATTAGACGTACCTCACAAAGCTCTCGCTCACACGCAAAGTACTTAATTGCTCTGTTTAGATCAATATACTAATGACTGATATTACACGACAAGTTCTATGGAGCTTAATTATGTGGCGGCATCGTTTTGACCAATCAAAGCGTTAGTCATTTCTACCCATATGATTTTTATCCATCAATCAAAGCGTTAGTCATTTCTACCCATACATATTTTATCCATCATTCAAAGCGTTAGTCATTTCTATAAATATGATTTTTATCCATCAATCAAAGCGTGAGTCATTTCTCCCACATGCTTTTTATCGTCGGCTCAGGTACAACTCTGCACTGGATACTTTGAATAAGATCACAATTGCAATGTCAGTCTCAATGAAGACTCTTATTAACCCTACTCCCCATAGCTAGAGCATGGATGGTCTGATCTCTGTCCATTTACCTTTCTTTGATATATTCTTTAGTACTGATAAGTAAATAAAAATTGAACACATTCAATGTTGAGGCACTTTTAGAATCGACTTGTGTAAGCAGTTCATTTACACTTCGATTCCCGAGAAGGTGGGAGGGGTGAAGATTAGATCACCTCTCTACTGCATCCAATGCTCTGCGGCGGGTGGATGTCGGTGGTCCCTTCGACGAGGGACCACGCAATTGTCTTCACACGTTCAGACAGTATGAAGCAAATATCATATCTATTTGTTAGTCCACAGCATTATTTAAACGTGATCGCAGGATGTCATTTGTGTTATAGTGGAAAGTAGTCAGGGAGAGCAATTAGGGAATGTTTAACATTCTCAAGCATCAGTTATTCCTCAAAAATATTGGTGCTGTATAACTGTAAAAATTTATATTGTTTTTGTATATCCCGTTTCCCGAGAATAGTGCAATAGCATTATTCAGAGACGAATGTGTACATCAGGAGTAGGAAGTTAATCAAACAATCCGATACTAATCGAAGGAACGCTTGTTTATTTCAGTTTTCTATCCAGCTGTTCCTAAATATTTGGTGTCCTTAAACCCTTCAATCTACATTACGTAGCGTGGATTAAACATATGACGCTTGTCGTGATGTCATCTCGTAGGCAATACAATCAAAGTGTCTAGAACCGTAGAACGAATTCTTTCTGAAGCAATGATTCGAAGAAGGCTTGTAGACTGTTGAGATGTAGAATAGGTATGTTGCTTCGCTTTAATTCGGAGTGGTTTCAGCAACTAATATTCAATAGACTGACAGGGATGCAACAAATTCATTTTATAAATATTCAACTCCAAAGACTCTTAGTTCAGTTCCTCGTTGACTATCCATTTTAAACATCAATCTGCCATCTTGAAGGACTTTCTCCCAAACAATTGTTCTGAAACATTTAATCTCGTACGAGGTGTTAAATCCAAACCGTCGTTTAAAAATTATTGTCAACTTTTTATTTTGCCTCGTGTCTTCCCCTGATTGGCATCGACGCCTAATCCCCTGCTCTACAGATCATACGTGAAAGTGTTTATCTTGACATTCCAAAACAGGATCGTACCGACGACTTCCCTTTTTTTAAAGGACGATGATTATGAGTGTATGAGCAATTACCAACCATTATGAAGTCTAAATTTTCAATAAAATGATCTTATCTCAGTCTTTACCAGTTTAATTTTATGGAAAAAATCCAGTTGTCCATGACCTTTGTAAAGCTTGAAATATCAATAATGACTTTTTGCGAGTCAAATTCAATTTGTCAGAGGAACGTCTAATGAATGATTCAAATTTCCCCTCACTAATGCGAGCAGCTTGTGGATTGAATGGTACTCGAGGAAGTGTCTTAGGACCATTATTGATATAATTGTGTATCAAAGATCTAACCCAAGTAAGACTTTTCACTTCAACACCGGTAGTCATTGTCCCTGAGATCACCTTTGTCTGCACCAACAGAGACAGTAACTGATAGTGAGCCTTGGAGTTTATATTGACAATAAATGTATATTATTAAACAGGTTTTACATGTTGCTAATGAACTGAGTAAAGCATGAGGGATAGTCTACGCAGTATTGGTTATTCGTCCTCTTTTGTATCTCAGAACTCTTTATTATGCGTCAATTAACGCACATTAGAAAGTCTATACTTCTTGATGAGACGCATATTACTTCTTGATGAGACGCATATTACTTCTTGATGAGAAGCATATTACTTCTTGATGAGAAGCATATTACTTCTAGTGAGACGCATATTACTTCTTGATGTAAAGCATATTACTTCTTGATGAGAAGCATATTACTTCTTGATGAGAAGCATATTACTTCATGATGTAAAGCATATTACTTCTTGATGAGAAGCATATTAGTTCATAATGAGAAGCATATCACTTCTCGATGAGATTTATATTACTTCATGATGTAAAGCATATCACTTCTTGATGAGAAGCATATCACTTCTTGATGAGAAGCATATCACTTCTTGATGAGAAGCATATTACATCTTGATGAGAAGCATATTACTTCCTTTTGAGAAGAATGTCACTTCCTGATGAGAAGCATATTACTTCTTGATGAGAAGCATATTACTTCTTGATGAGAAGCATATCACTTCTTGATGAGAAGCATATCACTTCTTGATGAGAAGCATATTACTTCTTGATGAGAAGCATATTACTTCTTGATGAGAAGCATATTACTTCTTGATGAGAAGCATATTACTTCTTGATTAGAAGCATATTACTTCTTGATGAGAAGCATATTACTTCTTGATTAGAAGCATATCACTTATTGATGAGAAGCATATTACTTCTCGATGAGGAGCATATTACTTCTCGATGAGAAGCGTATTACTTCTTGATGAGAAGCATATTACCTCTGGATGAGAAGCATACGACAGTTAATGTAAACCATGTAATTACTTAAACCAACAATATTGTACGAAATTTTCTTAAGACAATACATTAGAAATTACATTCTCTTGATGTCCATTACTATAACGTACTTGAAATTCGACTTCCCAAAGCTTCATAAGTTATCCAATATATCCTCTTAATTTAGTTCAGTTTTGGCCTTCACGATTCATTTGTTAAACAGTTTTTGTGTTCCTCTTTTCCCACAAAAAATAATAATTCCCGCAGCCAGTATTTCAATTTTTCTCCTGCGATACTCGAAATAGAGAAGCAATCAACTGTATTTCAGTGTACTAAATTCGTCAAGTTCTATACCAAACAAATTAATGGAGCACGTTTATCCGTTGTAATTGCGAAACGTTCAAAAATATTGATCTCTAAATTCCAGTGAATTCCTGCTTTCTTAATTTCTTTCATGTGTCCACTCTTTACGTAAGTGTTTGCGTTACTGTCGCTGAGACATTATACCATTAATAGTGACTCTGTTTGATTTTTTGAATAATATTGGTAACTGTCTCTTTGTGTTGCTGTCGCTGAGACATTAAACCATTAATATTGACTCTGTTTGATTCTTTGAATAATATTGGTAACTGCCTCTTTGTGTTACTGTCGCTGAGACATTAAACCATTAATATCGATAAAAACTAAAACACTTGACATGAAAAATTCCTTTGAAATCAGTGTGCATGTTGCCGGAAGTTAAACCTTGTATTCCAGCTCATTATCAATGATAGGAATGAGCATCATGTCCAAACAGTCACTGCATAGCATGGCGATGCTATGTTGTTCAGTGTGTGGATGAACCAAAACTCGTGGGGCATCATCCATTGAATTTAAATTTGGTGACTATTTAATTGGTCTGACTAGAAAAACCAATGATTCAGAAATCGCCAGGAAAACAACAAAATGATTGTGATAGCACTTCATTATTATAAAATTGTCCGCACCGTTTAATCCTTAGTGATCTATGTTACAAGGATCAATTCAGAATTGTCTCTCATTCAAGATTCACAGTGGAGTTAGTTCTTGGATATGTGGGCACTGCCGATAGCCTCAACTGCCATTGGTTAGTTTTGATCCAGCTGACCAATCACAGCCAACTGCGAGTGGGTGAACAGATGCACAAGCACATAGCCCACTTCGATTCCATCAGCTTGTGTTGGTTCTGGCTGCGGTAGTTAGGAGCCATGACGAGCAGACGCGTCCTGGAGAATTTTGAGGCTGTTCATGAACATGACCTAAAGAAATAACGTGTTCAACTATTTTTTTTTTTTTATTCCATCTACGTATAGTGCCATTAGAACGGCCAGTAACGTAGTGCCGTTAGAACGACCGGTAGCATAGTGCCGATAGAACGGCCGGTAACGCAGGGCCGTTAGAACAGCCGGTAATGTAGTGCCATTAGAACTGTCGGTAACTTAGTGCCGTTAGAACGGCCAGTAACGTAGTGCCGTTAGACGGTCGTTAACAGAGTGCCGTTAGAACGGCCGGTAACGTAGTGCCGTTAGAAAGGCCGGTAACGTTAGACTCGTCTATTTAATTTCAATTGAGCTTTTTGAACAGGTTTCCTAACCTCAATCCGTTTGAACACCTCCTCAAACGTGAATAATCTACTCCTTCTACATCTCGCGACCAATTCTGAACCCCATATAATTGGAACCGCTTTCAAGAAATGAGGTGTTGCGCTTGAGGAGATTTTTTTCTCTCGGCGGGTAAAGCTCCTCATTACTTCATTGTGGCGTTTGAGTAACAAATTGCTGTTGGAGGACTTTGTACGACAAGTAATTACTAAATATGGGAGGCACTTGCTTCAGAACGATGGATGGCTTCCTATGGTAAGTTTTTGTCATGCCAGGTCTTGTAAATTAATTATTTCTAGGTAACAAAGTCAATTAGGAATTGCTCCGTTCTCTTAACTCACTGGCATGCTGAGGTGTCAGAATGATCTCTTCCCGTGGTCATTATTTTGTTCAGTATTTATTGCAAATTAAATTAGTTGGAAAGAGGATTCACACAAGAAAAATGCTTTATAGTTGACATTTTCATTTCTTTATATTTTTAGACTATGTCCTAAATTAATTATACTGGAAACTAAGTTTTTTTTTTACGCACACACTTAGATGCTTGGGGTTGAACTCGAAATTCCGCATCTAAATATCACACAAATAACTTAGAAGCCTAATTAATTATTGTTGCATTTGCGAAGCAAAGTTAAAGCAAACGAAACTATTTTTCCGAATATATCCTAGATGAAGTAAGATCTTGATAATTGAAAACTAAAAAAAATATGAATGCATACTAGAGAAATATATTTTTGTCGAGTCGAATCATAAAGTTGGAGGGATGATATGCTCGAATTCTGGAAACAGGACATCCCCTTCAATCATACATCATTTATGTGGAAGAAACGTAAATCAAAGTTTCTACTTCTCTCCATCGTGAACAACTGAGCTAATCAATAACTAGTGTAGAGACATATTCAGCGTATAGTCAACTAATCTTTTCTGTCCATTCGCAATGGATCTGCGAAACCTGCACAACTTCACAATCCTTCTACTTTGTTGAGTTATTGCTTGGATATACGATAGAAACAAACTATGCAAAACTCAATTTTGCAAATTTTCATTGCCAATATTCTTTGCAAAGACTTGAATTGAATTTTGCCTTTTCATTTGCCGTTTTATTTCGAATCTAATTTTTGTGTTCTCTGGGAACTGCGTTCACATATCTCCGTGAAATGGTCGTTGTAGGGAATTTATCAATTTTATTTCCTTATCGAAATACTCCGCCAAACAATTACTCAATATTTATCAATCTCCCTACTACTGTTATTTCAAATCCAAAGCCACGTCAGCCAAGTTTCTTCCGATAAACGCCGCTCTAAACTATTACTTTGAGCAGAGT
The DNA here is from genome assembly GCA_016164225.1 of Gammarus roeselii. Lineage (NCBI taxonomy): Eukaryota > Metazoa > Arthropoda > Malacostraca > Amphipoda > Gammaridae > Gammarus > Gammarus roeselii. Next base: position 7,270 of record SDVV010021921.1, read on the forward strand.
GTGCAAGTTAGACGATAACCTCAAAGTGGAATTCGACCGGAGAGTAACCGACCTTTATCTGGAACGCGGAAACAAACATGTCGCTGTAATTGTCCAAACCGCGACCGGACTTCTGAACAGAAGTTCTTAAATTGCCGCTAAATTCGGACAAAATTAGACAACAGAGAGGTTTTATGGCAGAGAATTAGAGATTCTTTGTCGGTTGTTGCCTCGACTGTTTCAACACGAAAATCTTTTGTGAGTCCGTGTAAGGGTACTTCCAGAATTGTAATCATGGGAACCGAAAATGGAAATCTCTGAGTCTAACCAACAATCGTATAGGTAGGATGATATCCTGTAGGAATTCCTCCCACTTCGTGACGAGATGATACTGCTCAAGAACGAATAATTAGGGTATCACGCTATTGCTATTGGTGACTTTTTCAAACGCACTAAATCCAACTAAGATCGTGATGTTTCATAAATGTACTCTGTCACTGTGCGGCCTGAAGTATTTCTTGTTACAATAACCTTCGCCGTCGTACGGCATCTGGTGATCAGTGAACTGCTCGTTTAAATTTTGCTAAATACCTGTTAACTCCAATCGTACTTGGTATTCAACGTACGCATAATATTAGTAGTAGTCAATCGTACGTATAATACTCATTAACAATCTTGATAGCAATGTACTCTCAAACATTAGAGAACTTGCAGACGATACTAAGATAGGAGAAAAAGTGCAAACTGAACTGCAGTGTCAGCCTATTCAACTAGACTTGAACAAAATTGTTGATTGGTCAGAAAAGTGGCAAATTTAATTTAATGTAAGCAAATGTAAAGCTATGCACATAGGTCCTCATAACCTCAAGCACGAATATTCAATGTCCGGAAAGGAACCGAATTCCTGTCACTGAAGAGAGAGACTTAGGTGTCATCCTTAGTAACGACCTAAAAAGTAGCGAGCAATGTAACGAGGCTGCCAAGAAAGACACCGAAAAAAAGTCAATGATCATATTTCTGTGTAATCGCCTTTGACCTAGCTAAGAAATGAATCTTCTCTTATTATACTCTTGTTTACTCGTAAAAATTATTTATTAGTAAACAGAGCTTTAACAATGGTCTTACCTCAAATCTACAGTAACTTTGTGTAATCTAGGTCATTACAATATATTTGCACTAAATAAAAAGCACCCTACCTATATAAAATAGGCTAGAACAAATCAAATAAATGTTTTCAATAAACACTAACTAACTTTCTTGAAGAATTATCTGAGACACAGCTTATATATTTTGCTGGGCAAAAAATAAAATTAGTGCTCGTGAACTTCATCGCACATTTGTTCATTCATTGTAAGTTACGTTGCCTAATGACCGGTTTCCGTTTTTTTTCGAAAATTTTGTGTAGATAATTAGGTCTACAAACACTCATTCGAGATTACGTAGAACACCACATGTTGAGTACAACTTTCCGAACAGAACAGTTTCAATTGACTTAACTTGAGGCATTTACTTGCTGGTAACAGATTTTAAATGTACGTATCGATTGGAGCTTCTGGTTATAAGTCAAATCAAATCAACTGCCAGTGCGCCAGAGTACTTTCTTGACTCCCAAACATAGTTTTAGAAAACATCTTTCAATGGAACGCGAAACCAAGTATTTGCAAGGAGATTTTTTCACACCAGAACAAAATGTTGCCAGACAAAAAGATTTAAAAAGTCTTGCAATCAGAAAAATGAAGCCTCCAGCATGACCTTCTGCGCTGCATATATTTTTTTATGAAATTTAATTCAGAGAAAATGACACGCTATACGTAGAAAACACGTAAATTTTCTTCGTTGTTTGCTCCTGCACTACTTGACTCAGTGCCTTCGACAGTAGTGATCAGGATGAGCTGCAATTGCGAAACATTGCCTCGTGTAGAAACGATACCGAGCATCACTTGAATTGGGTATTACGATATTAATAATAATAGGACAGCAGACACAACGAGTTATAATTGCATTGTGGGACGACTTGATTACGCATTATCTTATCTATGATACTGTGTGTTCAGCCAGTATCGTTGCCCCATTGCACGTTAAAATAACATGACAGATTTTTTTTCCAGCTGAATCTTTCTTACTGTACAAACAATATCCCCGAATTGCGACGAGCACTCCAATTGATAATGCACTACCTCAAAACACAACCATTTATTCGAAACTGCTATGAAACTCTCTAAAGCAGATTGACTGACCATCGATTTTCCCTCGACATAACTGAATAATTGAGCAGGGTGATTGAAAGTAATATATTACATCAATATCCTAGTGGCTGATGTGGGAGCGAATACCTCCGACGGCATCACCGGTTGATTAGGAAGGTTTGTATAGGAATTGGTTATCAATAATGTTAACATCCTACAGGATCCCTGAGAGGATATCCCTTAACGTATTAATTGTACCTGTCGGTCCACTTTCATATTAAATAAGCCATGCGATTCCAATTACTTGTTGAACCCTAGTTAGAACACACTATGATACAATCAAATATAAAATTCTTACAATTCCATAATAAGCGAACATTTTTATCATAACACTATATATCAACCAGACTTGTATCATACAGCACTGAAACTGAAGTGTTCTGACGAGGTTGATAATGGATAGTCAACTCTGGCCTGGCCCGTGTCCGATGGGTCGAGACTGACATGCCCTTAACTCCCCGTCATGCAAATGGAGCAAACACGGACCTGTGTGCCTACTAAGAGGGGATAACACTAGACGCTGGGTCGCAGTCTAATGCCCAGCCCAGTGAGGATAACACTCGACTCTGGGTCTCAGTCTAATGCCCAGCCCAGTGAGGATAACACTAGACGCCGGGTCGCAGTCTAATGCCCAGCCCAGTAAGGATAACACTTGACTCTGGGTCGCAGTCTAATGCCCAGCCCAGTGAGGATAACAGTAGACGCTGGGTCGCAGTCTAATGCCCAGATCAGGAAGGATAACACTAGACGCTGGGTTGCAGTCTAATGCCCAGCTCAGGAAGGATAACACCAGACGCTGGGTCGCAGTCTGATGCCCAGCCCAGGAAGGATAACACGTGATGCTGGGTCGCAGTCTGATGCCCAGCCCAGTGAGGATAACACTTGATGCTGAGTCCCAGTCTAATGACCAGCCCAGGAAAGATAACACGTGATGTTGGGTCGCAGTCTAATGCCCAGCCCAGTGAGGATAACACGTGATGCTAGGTCCTGGTCTAATGCCCAGCATAGGAAGGATAACACGTGATGCTGGGTTGCAGTCTAATGCCCAGCCCAGGAAGGATAACACGTGATGCTGGGTCGCAGTCTAATGTCCAGCCCAGGAAGGATAACAGGTGATGCTGGGTTGCAGTCTAATGCCCAGCCCAGGAAGGATAACACGTGTAGTTGGGTCGCAGTCTAATGTCCAGCACACTGGAGATAACACGTGTAGCTGGGTCAGTCTAATGCCCAGCCCTGTAAGATAACCCCTGATAATGGTTCTCAGTCGAATGCCCAACCAAGAACGTATCTAAACGACTAATTTAGCACAACACATTGCGACAGAAAACGAACCCATAAATAATCTGACCAGAGATTAATTAAATCAGTTAGCGCCTTCAGACCATTCACTGCACTGTAGCTCCTGTTGCGTATTTACCACAACAATAAACAATATTGTGGTTATTGAGCAAACTTAACAACGCCGACTCCAGTAATAACGGGTGGCGCAATATATTTTTCGTCAGTGCATCATGGATTGCTGATTTTATTTCAGATCCGTGTGGCTATTTCAAAGAACGCTACACCGATACCCTCCGGGAGCTTGAGCGAGCAAAGGATCTCACCCTCCGGGAGTTTGAGCGAGCAAAGGATCTCATCATTACCAATGTGTTTTTACCCTCAGTATATGCTTTCAATTCTGACACAGGTAAATTTTTGATCAACTCAAACGATTCATTCTACTCTTCTCTCAGATAGTAAATTAAGTAATTAAAATCTTTTTAATTCACAGCACTCACATGGCTTGATTAAAAATCAAGGGTAATATAAAAAAAATCTTCTGTCTGTCGATCTACGGAATGGGCCACTATTTTTTCAATTCCGATTCCAATTTGATCTAAAAGAAAAACAACGTATTCTTATTTTTTCACGTTGTGTAATATCTTAAATTCAGATTTCAACAGACTCGCACGTATAATTGTAAAAATTAATTTGTCGCAGAAATTTTGAACAAAATTTACCAGTTTTATTCACGTGTGCGCGCTATTAGAAGGGTAAAAATTGTCAATGATCGATCAAACCATAACAGATTGATCTGTGAGGGGCTCTGCGCTGGGGCAACCGCTCAGTCGCTCCAGTTGACGGTGATTGGTCAGTTCGGTCAAAGCCCACCAATGGGCGTGGTCTATCGCCTGCGTTCGCACAGATCAGTACTGACTGCACAGCAAATCTTTATTCAGGAAGAATGTTATTTTTGATCCTCCTAACATATATCCCTACTGGAAGAACAGCTCTCCAATTATTATTGACGCACTATTTTCTTTGTTGACTTCATTTCCCAATAGCAGCACGCTGATCCTAAAGTGAAAACTTGAGATCTTTCCAATATATTGTTCTTTTTTTGGTCAGGAAGGTATAACAAATGTTCCAAAAAATTAACTTGGTATTATAAATCAACACTATATTTTTTACCCTGGGGTTTTTATAGACATTGCCTCTCTAATATACACTTGCCCAATAACACGTATTAGCTAGCAATGGACCTAAACCTATTCCAGAGTATTTTTTGCCTCCGATATTTCTGTTATTGTAGTTTCAAGCTTGTTTAATGAACTACTATCAATTTTATTGTTATCATATCATTCATGTTCTTATTAATATTATTGTTTTCTCTTAATATTTATCATATTGTTTTTCACCATCCAAATGTTGTCATCGTGTAATTGCGACGTGGATCTCTAGGTATATCAATTTATGTATACGTATTATTTTTTCCTGCAATATCGTTTAATATTTTTTTGAGAAGCTTCCTGAATCCATTTCACCTTATCAGTGAGCAAGTAACGACGGTTGATATTTTAAGCATCATGCAAACATTATGCACCCTGAATCTAGTCCGCTCATAGGCCTATCCCAAAACTCTGGCTGAATCCCATCAACCATGCCCATGTGCCCCGCCTTCTTCTTTAAGCCCATCAGTATCGGTGGCGATAACAATCCCGCGTTGTCCATTTTTATCTTCGCTGTACGCCGGCTGATAAATGATCCTGGCACCCAATCCAGTTTGTCTTGTGAACAGCGTGTCAGAATACAAAAGAGCCGTAATCTGTTGACGTCAACAAGCAATTTTCGGACCCTGTCGCCGCAGCTAACGATGGACGACAATAATAAGTCAAGCAACATTGCCTTATCAGATTCCGTTAGTTTATCCTCTCTACTCTGAGTTTAATTGGTATACGTCATTGTTCTAGGTTAGGACTTCGATATCCGATCGCCAATTTGTGATCCCAATATGTGCCCCTCCCCCTCAAAAAAAAACAGGTTTCATTAATTTTGAGAATCCATTGTAATCGTGACTGTTTATGTTCAATCAAATTATGTTAACTAAACGAAACATATTATTGGGTCTCTAATGATAATGTTTTATTTGAGCCACGCTTGTGTAGACATTTCAATATTCTCGTCGACATTTCAGCAGCACAATTACGATTAAAAAGAGACATACACGAGACATTGCACTGCCATGCAATAAATAAATCCGATTATATGAAGTTTTGAACATATAT
>SDVV010021923.1:0-13038 GCA_016164225.1 Gammarus roeselii
ATTTTAGTATCGTTATCTACATTCTTACTTCAGCGGGAGTTTCAATGATGTACAAATAATACCACGTTGTTACTTGGAGGTCACATTTTTGAGCACAAATGGGAGGGAGGGGGAACCGTGAACTGAAAGGGGGGAGGAAAGGGAGTATACTTTGAAGCAAAAACGTATATACAAAAAAAAAGGAAAACTGAAATTTGGGGTACTAAGGGTACCTCATTGGGGCATCCGTTTCGAGGAGCGACTGGCTCCCGTTCTAGAGCGATAATGTTTGATCTCTTCTCAACAATGATGATGGGTAGCCTTGTTGAAAACCTTGTAGGTTTTGTGTTAAAAATCTTGAAAAATGGGCGTCGACCTCTTCGCTTTTTTCGCAAAGATGATGTTAAATCTTTCGAAGATGGTGGTCGATTTATTGGAAGTAAAGTTTAATACTGTGAAAACGTTGATCATTCAATTTCCCATTGGTTTCGATACTGCCTCAGCGCAAAGCTTCAAACGAAGGAAAATGCAATTCCATGGACGAGGTCTGCACCCACGAATAAGAAAAGTAAGAATGTTGAGAGTAGAGCATTGAAAAGGTTTGGATAAAGGAAATAGTTAAGGGCCGGAACTTACTAACCATAATTACTAACTAGACTAACCTAACTTCATTTCCTACCAGAGGTTAAGCAAGACTACCTAGACTGAACTAACACGTTCTTACCAGAAGTTGAACTAGACTAAGTAACCTAAACTTACAGTGATAATATCAGCATATTGACAATCAGACAATATGAAATCAAAAGATGTTGAACATTTCTTCAGTAAACTGTTTTCAGAGGCAAAATGGATGTCATCTAGAAGAAGATGCGCCGGTGCTAATATTCTGTCAGCATGTTTGAACAGAGGGAACACTATTCAATTATTCTGTCAGTATCCTTGAACAGAGGGAACACCATTAAATTATTCTGTCAGCATCTTTGAACAGAGGGAACACCATTCAATCATAACACAACAAGTAAAAAATGATAATCAAGTTATGGCTAGATACAAATAAAAATTGGTAGAAGTAACCACAAGAACATAGCCAATCCAGGCCCATAATCACTAAAACAGAAACAAAGAAGTGAGGAATTGTTCAATTCCGTCAGAAAAATTTCACAGGCTCCCACAGAGGTTAATACAATGATCAATAATAGAGTGCAGAGGAGTGACACATGCAACATTATAAAGGAGCGTAGCCATGGAGAGTTACCATGAGATATCATATACAGCTAATGCGGACTAACCATAGAACCCACATCGTTCATAAAATAGCAGGCAACAAACGATTAGTTGAGCATCAGAAGAGTTACACAGCAACCTGATGAACTGACCACATGCAACCAGCTTTGGTGGCTTTAGTGGAGCAAGTTTCGAACATGAAGAGTCAGGATATATTTCCTGTTAGACATGCCAATCTATTCAAGATGCAGCAACTATAACAGAGGTTACAATTATTTAATTTAGGCGGACGCTTTTAGATTATGTGAGTTTTTACTTGTTCGTGATAAAAACTAAGTTAGCGGAGAAACTATGAAAAGCCAAAAGTGAGTTGATTGAAAGAAACAATTTATTGACCTTTGCTGGGAGAGTGAATTTGGCCAATCACGGCAGGCCGGAGCCGCAGACAAATTCTGTTTCGATCGCACGTGTGATATAAATAATCAAATCTCTGAATACTAACTTTGTCAGTTCATCTTACTACCTCAAAGTTACCAATCAAATTTTTCGTCCAATAATCAATCGCTGAGTTCCATTCTTTTAACTTTAATAAGTTTATTATGACCAAGAGGTCGCTGTGTGGTTATTAGGACCAAGGGGCTTCTATGTGCTTATTATGACCAAGAGGCCTGTGTGCTTATTAGGACCAAGAGGCCTCTGTGTGGTTATTAGGACCAAGGGGCTTCTGTGTGCTTATTAGGACCAAGAGGTCTCAGTGCGGTTATTAGGACCAAGAGGCTTATGTTTGGCAGCTGCTGCAAACCGATTCCGACCGAGAGGCATATGTGTGGTAGATGTTAAAACCTTATCTCGGATAGGGCAGCAACATGTGAATGATTATGTTACTACACGAGATACGAGCATCATCACAGCTGTGGGTCAGCTGGCCGCTAGGCTATAACCCGCTGTATGGTGAAAAATTCCTTTCTAGTGAGTAAGGATGTGATAGCAATTTTGTGTACCAAATAAAATGTTGCCCGCAACGTACACACTTACAACACACACCGTGTTACGAAACCCGAAGTGGGCTCTGAAAGAAACAGCTCTGCTCATTGGCCACAGAGTTTGGACGCTATTAAACGTTTAGACCTTGATATAAGTTATTAAACTACGGGGTTGAAACATAGCAAGTGTACCTGTAGATTTTTTTAAATTATATCAGGACACGACCGGGCAATACAGACGGAAAAATCTTCTGACTAGAAACAGTCTGGATGCAGTGATAATGAAAGGTCGGCTACGACTTAAAAAGAGGAAGGCTACGGCATAAACAAAGGACGGCTATGGTATAAAGAGAGGACGACTACGGCATAAACAGAGGACGGGTACGGCTTAAACGGAAGACGGCTACGACATTAGCAGAGGACGGCTACGGTATAAACAGAGGACGACTACGGCATAAACAGAGGACGGCTACGGCATAAACAATGGACGGCTACGGCATAAACAATGGACGGCTACGGCATAAACAATAGACGGCTACGGCATAAATCGAGAACGGCTTCGGCATAATCAGAGGATGGCGACGCATAAACATTACAGATACGGCATCAACAGAGGATAAACAGAGGGCGGCTACGGCACATTCAGAGAATGGCTTCTTTATGAAGAGTAAATAAACAGAGGACGGCTACGGCATATAAACAGATGACAGCTACGGCATAAACATAGGACGGCTACGGCATAAACTTAGGACGGCTACGGCATAAACAGTGGATGGCTACGGCAAAAAACAGTGGACGGCTACGGCATTAGCAGAACGCGGCTACGGCATTAGCAGAGGACGGCTACGGCATTAGCAGAGGACGGCTACGGTATTAGCAGAGGACGGCTACGGCATTAGCAGAGGATGGCTACGGCATTAGCAGAGGACGGCTACGGCATAAACAATGGCCGGCTACGGCATAAATCGAGAACGACTTCGGCATAAACAGAGGATAGCGACGCATAAACATTACGGATACGGCATCGACAGAGGACGGCTACATTCCATAAGCAAAGGACGACTACGACTTAAACAGCGGAAGGCAACGGTATAAGCAGGTGACATATACGGCATAAACAGAGGACGGTTACAGTCCATAAACAGAGGACGGTTACAGTCCATAAACAGAGGACGGCTACAGTCCATAAACAGAGGACGGCTACAGTCCATAAACAGAGAAGGGCTACAGCGCACAAACAGAGAAGGGCTACAGTCCACAAACAGAGGACGGTAACGGCGTCAACAGAAGACGGCTACAGTCCATAAACAGAGGTCGGCTACGGCATCAACAGAAAGCGGCTACGGCATGAACATAGGACGGCTACGGCGTAAACAGAGGATGGCTACGGCATAAACGGAGGATAGCTACGGCATAAACAGGGCACGGCTACGGTATAAACAGAGGGCGGCTACGGTGTAAACAGAGGGCGGCTACGGCATGAACATAGGACGGCTACGGCATAAACAGTGGACGGCTACGGCATAAACAGAGGACGGCTACGACATAAACGGAAGACGGCTACGGCATTTACAGAGAACGGCTACGGCATAAACAGAAGACGGCTACGGCATAAACAGAAGACGGCTACGGCATAAACAGAGGACGGCTACGGCATAAACAGAGGACGGCTACGGCATTAGCAGATGACTTCTACGGCATTAGCAGAGGACGGCTACGCCATAAACAATGGCGGACGGCTACGGCATAAATCGAGAACGGCTTCGGCATAAACAGAGGATGGCGACGCATAAACATAACGAGTACGGCATCAACAGAGGACGGCTTCATTCCATAAGCAAAGGAGGGCTACGCCCTAAACAGCGGACGGCAACTGCATAAACAGATGACTGATACGGCATGAACAGAGGACAGTTACGACATAAACAGAGGACGGTTACAGTCCATAAACAGAGGACGGCTGCAGTCCATAAACAGAAGACGGCTACAGTCCATAAACAGAAGTCGGCTACGGCGTCAACAGAAGGCGGCTACGGCATCAACAGAGGGCGGCTACGGCATCAACAGAGGATGGTTACGGGATAAATAAATGACTGTTACAATCCTTACACAAAGAACGGGTACATTCCACAAACACAGGACGGCTACAGGGTATAAAAAGAGGACGGCTACGGCTTAAACAAGGACAGTTACCGGACATAAACAGAGGACGGCTGCGGCCACACGTGGCAGCACAACTGTTCAGTATTAAGTACGCAAGGAAAATATTAAACTTTGCCTCGTCAATGTGGTTAATGAAACAGACATGTAAATCAAGGCCTCCATAATTGAAATAATTCAACAGTATAACAAAATAGCGTCAGGTTGTAGGGCGCACGGTACGGCAAAGTTAAAGCATTGAGTGCGCTGGTCCAACGCTTCAAAGAGCTTGTTAGCAACTCCGCATCTCAGCTCTTTGAGACGGAGATTCCTCAACCCAAAGATGCTTGTTTTTGAAGGTAGAAATATCAACATCTCAAATGCCATAAATCAGAAGTTGTGCGCGGGCTACAAAACTTAGAATAGCTGTAATGGAGTTCAGGATTGTTGTCTTCAGTGTTTTTAAGAGGAACTACTACATTGCTACTAATAGATACAGCAGGCGCTGCTAAGGTGCGGGTGAAACACGAGAATGCTGTTATCAATAGAGTAAACCATCTACTATAGAGGGCTAGAACAACACTTACGTGAGATAGTAACAAGTCAGACTCAGCACTACAAAAGGACTGTTCACCAATCAAGCACTAAAATACAAAGTTTGCTCATCAGACGGAAAGAAGCACCACAAAAGTTCTGATTAACACTCGTAGTGTGCAACGAAGCACTCTAAAGATACTAAAGGCATTCCCAAAGCGCTAGGTGGGTTACTTCAAATATGAGCAGTTCACAGATACTATGAAGCATTCCAAATGTTACAACGAAGCAATTGGTGGGTTACTTCAGTGGTGAACCACTCGTGAGGTTGTTGTACGTACCAGTGCGCTCCTGTCCGCGTCTGTTAAAGAACCCGCCGACACTGCCGACAGTAGACTCCGATCAACGCAGGGTAAGGAACAACGCAGGGACCACACCAAAGGCAATCCTCTCAGTAACGGGAGACTCAAACTCGTGAGGATAATACCCTCAAATTGAAGGCTCAAATAAATTGAAATTTTGAGAGTAAACTGTTGAAGTTACCATGACAGTTGATCAGAGAGTACATCTGAAATCTGAGGCATAAATCAATAAAAAAAATTGTTGAGGCTTGAAGGAAATTGTTCAGAGCACGTTAAAAGGATGACTGTCCTGTTGAAGCTCGGATGTATTCAAAGTGCAGAGATTGGTTGACGCGAGGCCAATCAATTCATTGGGACATCAAATGTAAATGCAATTTCTTTCAAATTACAATAATTTTCCAGTTTCGACGTTATGAAATTTTGTTTCCAGTTATTGAGAAGGTGTAAAGAGCATGGCATAAAATTTGGAGTTACTGTGAGCCAGGCGAATACAAAGTCCAATTGCAGCTGAAGGTCAGGTTTACTTTTCTTCAGTTGAAAACAGAAATTGAACTTCGATCAATGCTTCAAGGAAGGTCAATGAACGTTAGCAGCGAGGCTCACGCCACGAATTATAACTAATAGTAGAATATGAACATTCGAAGCGGAAATCAATCATCAACTGAAGTTGCTTCAAAAACCCTTTGGTGCGATCCCGTTGGCGGTAGATATGGACACAGTAACAATACGTTAAGGCATTGGAGCTAATCAATAGTACAATCGTATTTAGCATCTACATCGTAGCAGCTTTTTACCATTAGGGAAAGCTACTTAAAACAGTGATAGCAAAAAGGTTGTGCCAATAGCGTACGATAAATATATATATATATATTTGAGGCCCCCGACCAAATTTTGTTTCTTTCACGGTCATTTGTGATGTTCTCCGTTTTAAAATATCTTGTATTTATTCTTTCCAGAGTGCGTCAGCAGTTGTATATTGAAAATAAACGTGTATAATTTATTTAAAAATTGTAGAAAAAATGAATCGCAAGGAAGTTGTTGAATCGCTAATACGGCGCGGATGCGGCTCAATAGTCGAGAACGGGCTTTTTTCCTTACAATTCGTTCAGAGGTACATTTTCTGTAACTTCGTCGAGATTCTTGCCATACATCGTGAAGTGCTTCGAAGAGATTAGTTTGTAATTTGGATTTTTTTAAGGATAGTTCAAGATATTAAAAAACGTTGAAATAATTACTTGGATACACAGAGAACAACGTCTGATGTTATCTAACAAAATATTTCCATGCGAAAAGGCGATCTGAAAGGAGCGCGTCTTCATATGCATGATAGTACCTGGCGACTCGAACGGAAAACAAATGGCGGAAAGTTCGAAAATCTACAAGTGACGAAATCTGAACTGTAGTAGAAGTTATTATTTTTCCAAATTAATGAAAAATGATGTCGAAACCCTGAATGTCTTGCAGTGATTATTTTAAGGTTGAAAAGTCATCGTGGAATATTTGAAGCACGCAAACAAAAACGCCATTGCGTTAGCACTTAGACGGAAGAACAGTAAAACAAAACCAAATGTCCGTAGCACCATCTTTGCTTGCGCCCCAACGAAGTGTTAACCGCAAACGTCACCAAATGATGTCAGTGGCGTGACAAGCGTGAGGCAACAACCTCAAACGTCACCAAATGATGTCAGTGGCGTGACAAGCGTGAGGTAACAACAGAGCGTCACGCACCTGAATAAAGTACTCGCCTCATCTAAAATTCAATACGTTTCCATCATATTGCAATGAAAACTCCAAAATATTTTGCGTTGTTGAGCCTTGCTCTGCATTCACATACGATGAAGGAATGGATGTGTTAGAATGATAGGTTTCAATGAGGGTAACGCATGCTGATCATGTAGTGGATATGAAATGAGTTATATGAACTACCCAATGGAAATGATATTTCCGAGGACATCACATTATGAGTGACCAATAAATTCATTTTAAAAAAATATTATTTGTTTGGCACGATAATTGTTAAGCATTTTACTAATAGCTATGCAACTGGATTCGAGCAACAGACAGTTGAACTTCATCAAACATGTTAGTCGTACGCATAACCATTATTATTTTATAACTATTATAGCTAAATACTTCTTCTGCTAAAGATGTCGATGAACGCTACATTGTAGACATCAACTCGTCAAGAAACACAACTTATTGTTTAAGGATTAGGGGCGTGGAGGGATAGGGGTCTGGTGTGGAGAACGGGATGAGGGTGGGAGTGTTTAGGGCAAGGGTGGGGGGTGTTTAAAGAGCCATTTGTTTTTAGCAGTTTCGGAAGGTAAGCACACACTGCAATGACTGCTCACTGCAGTGGTCGTGGAGAAGGGGTGTAGGGGTATCAGAGTGGAATTGTTTAAGTTTCAGAAGCTAAGCACACACTTCAGTGGTCGACAGCGTCGCCACTCACCGTCAGAACGCGCGCTGCTGAAGTCTGTGCTGTGGGTCTTGTCTCCCATGCCCGTTAAACTGTTGGTGTCTCCCTGAAAAATAGCAGAAAAATATGAAAAGGGGATAATAACAAGAGTTCTATAGATTAAATTGAATAAAAAAGTAATGCATAGAAGACTGCCAGATATTAGTATAGCCAAGAGAAATAAATGAAGAACGGCAAATGGTGGAAACAAGGTTACGGTAGGATTAGAATAGCTAGCAAACGCAGGCTTTAAGCTATCCAGTTCATGAAATGAATCTAAGTGATCCGGCTAAACGAATAGAGCAAAATCCACATCCCATTCTTCTAATTAAATTTAGTTATCTAAAATCAAATATAGTCAGGCCACTTTTTGATACCGACTGATTAAAGGGTGCTAACAACATTTTTTTGAGCCTCAAACTGCTCTGCAATAATGAATAAGTGGCACGAACTCTGAACTCACCATGAATAAAAGATCACGGATGATAGATCATGTATTCTTGTACAGTCTTCGAAGGAGGTACAAGGGCGGAGAACGCATTAGAACACATTAAGCCTCTGACTGTCCTCGCTTGCTTGCTGTCGTGAAGTTTCAGAGGAGCGCAGGCGTAGTCTAGGCCTCTCGCAGCATTGAGACCAGCCCAACATCTACGCTTCTATCACAACCGTACATTCAGATTGGGCTGGCTCCGGAAGGCATACAAGTAGGAGGCCACTGGGGCATAAACCACAAGTACCACGCTTCACTGGGCACATTACGCATCGACTACGATTGTGTCGATCAATAAAGACCTGATTTACATTTTTCTTAGAGTCTCCAAGAAATATAACATAACAATTGCTATGATCCAGTCATCAGTACTTACGTGCAACGCAGAGTAGGACCCCAGCCCCGGCCGATAGAAGTTAGTGCGGGGGGAAAACCCGTAGCCGGGCTTGGGGGGCTGGCGTAAAGAGCTCACCACTGTGGAGGGAGGGATCCGAGGTCCGGGAAGGAAGGGAGGAGAACCGACTGATGAGATTTTTTAATGTAGTGTGTTCGCAAAGGGAAGGTGTGGTGGGATGACAAGTGTCGGGTAGGAAAAAAAAAGGTCGATGCAGTGCTGGGAGTCATTAGTGGTGCGGCGCTTATGGAAGGGGTGGTGGGACAGGGGAATTTGGCAACAAAACCTTACAAAAGAGAATTTTCAATATTTCGACTATTTTCAGTCGCGGCCAAGAAATAAAACAATGAGCAACGGAAACAATATCAACCGGATTCACATTCGCACATGAACGAAGGTCCAAAGAAGCTGATCTGCAGTGCCTGCAATGCCACACGATTGCAGGAAAGTAGTAAGGCCAAAATCATTGTAAGAACCATGCGACAAGAGCCGATTAGAACCGATAATTGAAGAGTCACCGAGAGACTTCGAACAATAACATGCATGAGAAGCAGTAGTAAGGCAAGAGGCTTAGGACCAAGCGAGTCAGGGAGGAATGGGGTCAGAACATGCGGACTTACCTTCCAGTGGAAGATGGTTGTAACTAGTGTACCTCAACCCGCCCGGTTAGTGATATGTCAGTGCCGTGTCGCGATGCAGGTTATCTACTGTAATGGCATCGATGACTCGTTGGCAGTTTTAAAGCCTGAAACCCGTTCAACGAAACCCCCTAGCGATGATGAATAGTTCACTTATGTGTTTAGATCTTAGTTTCATTGAAATTTGATTTAAAGATTTGCGACCGATTTTGGGCACTATTAGCAGCTAGGACTTGAAAAACTCTCAATAATTCTATCAGCAGGGAACCTGTTGAATTGTCGTTCACGAGGCTTCTACGCAGGGTTCACGTGCAGTAGGCAAGGAGAGCGGCCGTATCCACGTGACGTAAAGTGGAACTCGCGTGGCCGCCTGACGATTAGATTAGAGTGACGAGGCTTTCTAGCGCGCTGGAGTCATCGTCCTTCTGGCGCCGAATGTCAAACCAGTAAAACAGTGCTGCATTAAGTTAGTGTTTGTTTTTCTTCTTTTCCAACTTTCGATTTAGGTTTAATACTACGCAAAGTCAAAATCAATACGCGGCGAACGTCTATGGTATGTACGGGTGCCACAGGAGGTACATGAATTCCTAAGGTGCTGAGGCCATTTGGTCTCAGCACTCCCCGGATGGCAGTAAGGAAGAATAACACACTACCTACCCTGATTCAGAGCCCCAAGGATACGCAGTAGTCTTTAAGGTGCCGGGCTACGCGTTCCAACACCTGCTGAGGGGGAAGATGAAGAAGAGACAGAAAACGGGGATCCCATGCATGAGGTCTACACTAGGTGTAGGGAATTTCACGCATGAGAACAGCAGGAATGGAAAGAAGAAGAAATAGTCGTAGATAAAGGTTACATGAAAGAACAAGCGCAACTTGGCTGTTATTTGCCACCCAAAAAGAGAATAGTTAGAACCGGTACGTGAATACTTCAATGTGCGTATCTGTGTGTGCGTGCGTGTGTATGTTTGTGTACAGCGACCATTAGGAGAGTTGTTAAGAAGTAGTCTGAGACAAGTTTAAAGAAATTTGAACAAAACATAAGATGCAAATGAGGTAAATAAAAGTCAAGCAAATCAGGATGACGGAGAAAAGGAGAGATAGTGAAGGGTGAAGAAGAGGAGAGTCTGAAGGGAAATAAGGGTGTTCACCCCCCCCGGTTGGACTGTGACTCCGTGAACCTAACAGATGCCTGACGAGTGACGTGGAGGTCATGGGACTCACGTTTACGTCGAGCTTGGTCGACAGTATTCGAGAATACTAGCTCGAGCTCTTAGAACCGCGTGGGCAGAGGCGGCACTCACGTTCGTGTCGTGGTAGGCAGGGATCGGGTGAGGCCGAGACCGCGTGAAGTTCGGGAGGGTGGAGGAGCGGAACCCGTAGCCGGGCTTAGGAGGAGTTCGGAGTGAGGACACTACTGTTGTGAGAACCGTGAGGCGAGGGAGAGGTTAAGGTTAGGAGGTGAGGCAAGGGGTCACACCTGGATCGCTGGGTAGCCGAGGTCAGTTTCAAACACGCATGGACAATCGAACTTCAAGTGTTACACACAAAGAAGAGAGAACACAGAAGTCATTGCCCAAATTTGACACATAACGCTGTGGTGGGCCAGGCCCACTTTGGTGTGGGATGCTGGCTTGGTAAGGCTAACCTAGTAGCTCAATATGTTCTCAATTAAACAATGCTAGAAATATCGAAAATCAAGTAGCTAGTGAGAATGTGTGTGTGTGTGCTCTTGTATTATTGAACAGTTTAGGAACATCGTGGAACTATCTTTGAAAAGTCAGAGTGCCACTTTTGAGAGATTATTTTCAGCGATTTTTGAAGGATTAGAACAGTATGAGAGGAAGTGGGCGGAGTTAGAAAAATGAACGTGCAAACGTTATCAAAGCCACATGATTGATATGAATTGATCGTCTCTGATTTGCACAAACTCATTTATGAAAAAGTGCTCTGAAAACTATACATATGATCAAAATGCATACAGGAGTTAACTATCGACATAAAATCGGAGACATCCTCTTATCTAAACATTCTCACTGAGCATTGTTGAAACAACAGTATATATATGAATGAAAAACTTTGTTGCCACCAAAATAATGATGCTGGTGCTGCAAGATCAGATGCACGGCATCAGATCAGTTCAAAACAAACCGCAGTTGTGACGCCAAGCTTTATTTATCTGATAACAAAGAGACGACGGATTGGGCCTTCGTGCATTGATGAGAGAGTGATGTTAATAGACGATGTAATTGGCACATCAGGCGTGATGTATGCGCGCACCACTAAATACAGTGGCTTTTGGGGACACTTTTCAGAGCTACAACACTGTGAGCCGTGGTAACTACACGTGTTCTCCGATTAGTATGGAACACAGTGGCCATGTAAAGTATGGAACACAGTAGCCACGAACAGTATGGAACACAGTAGCCATGAACAGTATGGAACACAGTTGCCATGTAAAGTATGGAGCACACTTGCCATGTACAGTATGGAGCACACTTGCCATGTACAGTATAGAACACAGCTATGTTCAGTATGGAGCACACTTGCCATGTACAGTATGGAACACAGCAATGTATAGTATGGAACACAGTTGCCATGTGAAGTATGGAGCACAGTTGCCATGTGAAGTATGGAGCACAGTTGCCATGTAAAGTATGAAACACAGCTATGTACAGTAAGCTAAACGATATTGAAAGAAATATCGCTAGACACTGAGTACTACAGTAAACTTACTAACGAAATTACTAAATATGAAGTAAATAT
Source organism: Gammarus roeselii (assembly GCA_016164225.1). Lineage (NCBI taxonomy): Eukaryota > Metazoa > Arthropoda > Malacostraca > Amphipoda > Gammaridae > Gammarus > Gammarus roeselii. Next base: position 11,965 of record SDVV010021923.1, read on the forward strand.
ATGTACAGGAGCATACTATTATTATAGAGCTATAGGCATAACTGAAATAAAATAAAGAGAAAGATGTCGGTAGCAATCGGAGTCAGGTTAATAAGGTGCTAGCTATATAGGATATATATACGGTGAGATGCAGGAAATGACATGTTTATGTACACAATGAGGCAGCAACTTAACACACAAGAGCAGGCCAGATTAATTTCATTCATATTATTGAGGACACCAGGAACAACACACGCAAGGATGCACACAAGTTAGCTTTAGTCATGGGCGCGGGGAGTCAGGGTTACTAGACAGCGAGCAGATTAACTCAGAAACTCGACCGTTGCCTTTTTGAAGGGACCTGATGGCGCTGAATAGATGCCTCTACAAGAGATGTGCCGGACAATGATCTATTCAGGTAACCAAATAACCGGCTATACTTGGTTGCCAGATACCGGATATCCGGTACAGGCCAGATACCCGGATATTCCCCCATCTCTGAATAAAAAGTAGTTCAATTCACTGTGAAATATCTGCTTCATTGAATCATTTCGTACAGAATACCTGCCCACTAGTCATCATTCGCGAAAGCACAATGTCTATGTCTATCAACCTTGTCCGTTACATGGAAAAAATTAACTATTACGTATCTATTACATGCCTTGATAAATTCCAAAACTGTTGGAGAAGACGCGACTTTATTAGAACACTCCAGGGTAGTACTCCAAGAGAGCGTTCAACTGACGGGCAGCGCGTTTTGATGGCTTTAAAACCATAGGAGGACTATCAACTGACGGGCAGCGCGTTATGATGGCTTTAAAACCATAGGAGGACTATCAACTGACGGGCAGCGCGTTATGATGGCTTTAAAACCATAGGAGGACTATCAACTGACGGGCAGCGCGTTTTGATGGCTTTAAAACCATAGGAGGACTATCAACTGACGGGCAGCGCGTTATGATGGCTTTAAAACCATAGGAGGACTATCAACTGACGAGCAGCGCGTTATGATGGCTTTAAAACCATAGGAGGACTATCAACTGACGGGCAGCGCGTTATGATGGCTTTAAAACCATAGGAGGACTATCAACTGAC
>SDVV010021924.1:0-13038 GCA_016164225.1 Gammarus roeselii
ATATACATATAAACCCCAACATTATTGCAGGAAGTAAAGGAAAGAGTTGAGCTGGTCCGCACTGCGAGTCGTGTATAGTTGCAGGAGCAGCTTGCGCAATCGTCGTGTGTATGTCGAAATTGTCAGAGCGGCGGTTCAACGGTGGTAGGTTTTTTTGAAACAAACATTGAATGTGTTATTTTTTAATCGTAAAATCTTCTGTTGTGTACTTCTAGTTTTTATACCGCACCTAAGTAAAAATAATTGATTACTTTTCCGACATTCCTAATTATAAAACCAAATCACCATTAAATTTGCTGAGTAGAATAAATTCCCGTTCAAAGGCATTGACTGACTGTTATTTTACATCTGATTGCTTTTTCTATCATGTTTCATGGTTATATACAATAGGGTAGTAATTTTTATAGCAATCTGGTTGGTAAAAGTACATCTTTTACAACAGTGTCCCTAATTTACCCAAATTAAGTCTTCATACAGCCGCCAAAGTTTATCAACCTATTACGAGTAAAAGGCCTTGAAGTTATTTCACAATATGCTGTAAAATTACAACAAATGAAAAAATGTATGTCAAATGGGGCACTTGTACCGTAATACCCCCTGATATGTGTGTCTTTGCCATGATATTTTTTTACAGTAATCATTGGTAAATATAACACAGTTTGTAATGTGATTTGACAATTTCGAGGTAAAATTATAGATTTTGCAACAGTGTATGTATGTATAGACATACAGATGTTTCCCCTTGTTAGGAGGGTGGCTAAGTTAGGCTGACACAAAGGAGGGAGGCACCCAATCTCCTCGCCACAAGACCGCCATGTTCATGTCGAGGCTCGAACTCGCGACATGCAGCAACAGAGGCTGACACTGCAATCGAACACGCTAACCACTCGGCCACGGCAACCGGGTGGATAACGAATAAAGTGAAATTTTCATCTTCAAATCATATTCCTTTAGTAATTTCCTACAAAGACCATACAACCCTGATTAATTGCTCACTTCTATTGAATTAACTCTTCAAAACTTGTACAAAAACCTACACCTACGATCAATAATAACGGTTTGAACCAATATTCTGTGATGACACAGGTAAAAAAAACATCTAAAAGATACCAAACAGTCGAAGCAGATTGCAAAACAAAATAACATCGACCGTACGCCCAACCCAACCAATAATTTTTCAAAGCACGTACAATACCTTTACAATGCACTTACAAAACCTTTGTAAAGCACATGCAATACACAAGTACAATATACACATATTTCAGTTATCAAATATGCCCAAATATCCCACATAAGCTCATTAGATATAATATGAAATTATCACTACTTGCCCGCCAGCCCAATTGCCTGTTCAGGCTTCTATCCTGGATTAGATTTCGGCGCCCTAACCTGTCATGGATTTCAGACATATATTAACTACTGAAGTGGCTGCTTCCTGATATTGTGACGGTGGGTGAGAGTGCTGCCTCTGTCGTGTGTCAATGGGTGATATTGCTGCCTCCCCTCATCGTGCAAGTGGGTGATATTACTGCATCGTACAATCGTATCAATGAGTAAGGTAACTGCCTCCTGAAATTGTGTCAATGGGTGAGGTTGCCTCTTTCTGTTATAGTGTCAGCGGGTGAGGCTGCCTTCTGCCATTGTGTCAGTGGCTAAGGCTAAGGCCTCTTGTTTCGTGTCAGTGTATGAGGTTGTTGCATCCTGCTGTCATGTCAGTGGGTGAGGTTGAGGCCTCACGCCATCGTGTCTGTGAAACAGAGATGGAAGGGAAACAAGAGAGTGGTTGGAGGAAGAGAGGTTTGTGAAAGTGAGTGAACTGGATGTGAGAACCAGAGCCGAGGAGTTCCAGCAGGCGTTGAGGGAGGAATATGACAACGTGAGAGAGCAGGACCTGCAAAATGTGGATGAAGAATGGGTGACGTTGAGAGATGCCATGTTGAGATGCGCGAAAAATATGTGTGGTGCGCGCCGTGTGGGCAGGTGCAAAAGGAAAGGCTGCGAGTGGTGGAATGAGGAGGTCAAACTGGCGGTGGTGCAGAAAGAAAGTGCGTTGAAGAGTCGTTGCAGGCAAAGTCGGTGGTGGCCTATGATAACTATGAAGAGAAGAGATAAGAAGTGAAGCGGATGGTGAGAAAAGTCAAAATGGACGCTTATGTCAGGTGCGGCAGACGGTTGTGCCATAGATTTAAGGAGAACCAAAAAGATCTTCTGGAAAGAGTAAAGAGGGTGAGAAATATAGAGACCGGGAAGGAACAGGTAGTGAAAGATGACAGCGGCCAGTTATTGTTGGAAAGTGGTGACGTACCGAAAAGGTGGGGCGAGAATTTTGATAAATTGATGAATGTCGAGGGTGGCAGAGCATCTGACATTCTTGCAGTGGTGGTGGTGTTTGGATGCTAGTTTTGGGAGAGAGGTCCTGTAGCGGACATTACTAGGGAAGTGGTGCAGGAGGCGGTGGAGGTGATGAAAGCAGAAAAAGACCCTGGCTTGGATGGCGTTGCGACTGAGTGCCTGAAAAAGGATGAAGTAATGATTGTCGAATTGTTGGTGAGGCCACTGAACTTTCGTTTTGTGCATGTGGCGGGTGTGGTACCGATTGAGTGGCGCAGTGCTTGCACTGCTCCGCTGTATAAGGGCATAGGAGAAAAAAGTGAGTGCTGCAACTCAAGAGGCATCAGATTGTTTTGTGTGGTCGGTAAGTTGTACGGGAGAGTGCTGATTAAAAGGATTAGAGACAGTACGGATTGTGCAATTGGATAGGAACAGTGTTGCTTAAGGAGTGTTAAAGGGTGTGCCGATCAGATTTTTGCAGTGAGACAGGTCTGTGAGATGAACCTTGCGCAGGGAAAGGATGTGTTCTGGGTCTTAATGGAATTAGAAAAGGCATATGACAGGATTGACAGGGTAGCGCTGTGGAGGGTGTTGCGTTTGTATGGTGTGGGCGGGAATCTGTTGAATGCGGTGCAGAGTTTCTATGTTGGCAGAGTGGAAAACGAGGTGAGTGATTGGTTCACAGTGAAAGTGTGCCTGAGGCAATGCTGTGTGATGTCTCCTTGGCTTTTCCATCTCTTCATGGATGGAGTGGTCAGAGAGGTGAACGCGAGTGTGCTGGGTCGAAGCTTAAAGCTGTTTGAAGCGAATGGGCGGAATGGGCAGTTAGGCGAGTTGCTCTTTGCGGATGATACGGCGCTGGTGACGGATTCAGAGAAGAAGCTATGCAGGCTAGCGTCTGAGTTTCCTAGAGTGTGTGAGAGGAGGAAGCTTCAAGTGAACGTGGGTGAAAGTAAAGTAATGAAATGCTCGAGTTAGTTTACTCTTAAATGGACAGTTGTTGGAGGAAGAACAGTGTTTTATGTAAACGAGCTTCTATGTTGAGAAAACTGGACTAGTGGAAACTGAGGTGAAATCGCGAGTAAAGAAGGGGTGTGAAGTGTTTGGTGCACAAAATAGCGTAATGATATTTAGGCTGTTGGGGATGGAAGCAAAGAGAGGGGTTGTACAAGAGTGTAGTTGTCCCAGCTGTGCTTTACGGAGCTGAGACTTGGGGGGTGAGTGCAGAGAAGAGAAGAAGGCTGAATATTTTCGAGATGAAATGTTTAAGGATCATGGCCGGAGTGACGATGAGAGACAGGTTCACTAACGACTGGGTTCGAATTAGAACGGGAATAGCGAAGAAGTTGGACTACAGAGTGGATTCGCGCGTTCTGATATTGTTCAAGCCCGTGTTGAGGATGGAGGAAGGGAGATTGGTGATAAGGGTGATGAAGGCGGAGGCGAGTAGCTGTAGGCTTAGAGGTAAACCGAAGTTTGGGTGGATGGATGGTGTGAAGCAGGCTTTAGGAAGAAGAGAATTGAATTTGGGGGTTAGTGAGAGAGCGTACAATGAAAAGGCGTGAGTGGAGAGTGATTGTGAATGGTTCATTTTTGACGCTGCCCTGATTTGCCTTCCCACCCTTGGCATCACGTTGATGGGATGGTCGTGATTGTGGGGGCCCGGCCATCATGACGCGACAGGGGTAAACCAGTCACACTGTCGGGCCCTGCTGCCGACACGGATCCTTGGACCGCACTCGTGACCGTGAGAGTGTGTTTCACGGTGTTACGGCCGGACCCTTTAGCGCAAAAAGGCTGAGTTGCGTGAGTGTGAGCATATGATAGTGTGTGGTGCACCTTGCCGTCAGCCACCCCACTTACTGGGGGATTCGGCCTAGAGTCTGTATCTGTATCCGTGTACTGTCTCACGTTCACTATGAAATTGGTTAAGTTCATGTCAAAAATGTTGATTAAAAAAATTGAAGCTAACTATTTCCCGCCTGCTGAAGAACTGCTCAGTCAGAACAAAACAAGCGATGACGAGTATCGTGTTATTCTAAACTCAAATATGTATCTTATAAATAATAACACCTCTATTAGAACCTTTGCATACAAACTAGGTTTCTAATTAATTCAATTATGTTCTCATTGTTTATTGATCACGTCAAAGCTCGGCGCTTCGAGTTCATCCTCACATAAGCGTTGATGAGCTCATTCGGGGTGACGCCGGTGAACTTTTTTGCCGTGCTTCCTTTCCAACCGTGTTCAGTATAATATGAAACGTCAGTTCAGGAAGCGATATCTTAGAAACCATTGATTCCAATCATTTTTTGTTCGGTCAAAAAAGATGCTTAGTCCTCATGGCAACTACTTTATTTAAAATAACTCCAGCTTCTGTGAGGAAATTTGATAGAATTTCATCATTTAACCAATTTGAATATTAAAAAGTAATTTTTCCAGTGTTTTGCCATCTTGAGGTAATATATTATTGTTCTGATGCGTTTGGAGAGTTCGTAAGAAATTTTTCACGTGTTAAACAGCTGCTGCCACCCATCCTGCATTTGCTGTGGACCTGTCTACTAATAATCGGGTGAGCAATAAAATTCCCCAAATGCAGAAACGCTCCGGAATTATTATTTGAAATAAATTGTAAATGACAGAAAATTTATTTCTATGTAATGACAGCTGGAGCGGCAGAAAGATTCACAATACACAGATATTTCTGTGTATTGTGATATTTCAGGATGATTTCATAGAGCCATAATCAGAAGATGATTGGATTCTGAAAAAGAAAAAAATAACATTTCGTCAATATCAAAATATAAGAAGAAGACGAGTTTCGTTCCACACGCACCAAAACGATTACAGCACGCATCCGCACACACACAATGGAACGATGGCAGTAGGCATCATCCACTATCTTGATGGCAGTAGGCATCATACTCAAATACAGAAATGAAACAAAAAAGATTGCTGACGCGATGGCAGGAGGCCGCAACCTCAGGCACTGACACGACAGCAGAAAGTAGTAGCCTCACCCATTTCCAGAATGGCAGAATGCCGTAATTTCACCTACTGACATAATGACAGGAGGCAGAAACCTCGCCCACTGATTTAATGGCAGAAGGCAAAAACCGCACCCAATGACACGATGGCAGAAGGCAAAATCCGCACCCATTAGCAAGACGGCAGGAGGCAGCTTTCATACACATTGACACGGGGACAGTAGTAGTTTGATTTGTTTCCCGCCGGAGTCCCAAACGAAGTTAATGCAGACTCCCCCGTAGGGCAATTGAAGAGTGGCAGAGTAGGTGCAGCGTAGAAAACGAGTAGGTTTGCCGAAGTTACAGAGTAGGTTTACCGTAGTTACAGAGTAGGTTGACCGTAGTTACAGAGTAGGTTTACCGTAGTAACAGAATAGATTTACCGTAATTACAGAGAAGGTTTACCGTAGTTACAGAATAGGTTAACCGTAGTTACAGAGTAGGTTTACCGTAGTTACAGAGTAGATTTTCCGTAGACACAGAGTTGTTATGTTAAAGCTTTCCAAGGTTGTAATAATCAGTTAAAATGCAAGGTAGGAATAATTAAACAGTGGTTTTATAATATTATTTCGAAATAAAACAAAGTAACATAACAAAAGTTACTCTCTCAATAGAGCACTGAACATTGATCGTAATATAACGGACACAAAGAAACAAAAGTGTAAATGAACAGCAAAAAGAAATGTGTTAAGTCTAGGACGAGCGTAGAGCGTAAGCGTATCGCCCTACACCCGGAGGCTTTAGCTGATGGAATGCCTGAGATCTACCCTTTGAGTACTTTACCTTGAAATAAATGTGGGAGGGCCTTGTTCATGTGTATGAAGTGATCCTTCAATAAGTGGACCATTCACCTTTTTGGACCATCTAAAAAGGCGGGGCGTCCTAATACCCTGACCTTATTGGGACACTTACAATTTAGGCCGTTAACGAATTTTGTTGGCTTCTCCCATCCCTTGTTACAATTTACGATAACTCTGAGCTTAACACTACCCTCGTACGTTATTGGATACCGGCTACACAATGCTGAATTTTCAAGTTTTATATGATGCCCCGCCGTCAACGTCTCCTACGTCTTGTAAACCATATGGGGACCACCTGCTTCTGGAGGGGAACTGAAAAAATATGCAAGGCAAGGGATTTCTTCGTGTAACTTAAGCTAAGGGTAACAGGCCTAAGGCCTACACTGTTTCTAGGGCACACAGTACGCAGCTCTTGGTGGTATTGTTCGGTTAGCGACGTGTTTAAAATATGTGCCAGCGAAGGCTGATCATAACAGAGTAGGTTTGACGTAGATACAGAGTAGGTTCAACATAGATTCAGAGTAGGTTTAACATAGATTAAGAGCAGGTTTACCGCAGATTCAGAGTAGGTCTAACGTAGATTCAGAGTAGGTTCAACGTAGATTCAGAGTAGGCTCAACGTAGATTCAGAGTAGGTTTAATGTAGATTTGGGAGAAGGGAGCAAAGGTTCCAGGATTCAAAGGGGCCTCAAGTGGGTCCTATAGTTTCTCAAGAGGGTCCCGAAGGGTCTCGAGGGTGTCCTAAAGGACCTCAAAAGGGTCCAAGTGGGTCCCCCCAATTCCTCCTGGTATTCCAAGTCCTCCGGGTTCCCGAAACCCCGTGTCCCCCCAGTCCCGCGGGTCCCGCGAGTACCCCACTTCCCTGGGTCAACTTGTCTCAACCATCCTCGATATATATAATAATAACAAATGCAAAATTTATCACTGTGAAAAAAGGGCAGAGAAAACATTAGAGCCCACGAAATAAAAAATACTAAAATAAAGTGTTAATTATCTATAAAATGAATAATCATCTATCCACCCCAAGACACGGGGAAAGGGGGTAGTAACATCACCCACTGAAACGACGAGAGGAGGCCGCAATCTTACTCACATGACATGATGGCAGAAGGCAGCAACATCACCAACTGAGAACAGGATTCAGTAATTTTACCCACGAACTGGTACAATCGCAGGGCGGGGACCGTTCCTCTCTGCGTTCTGCCGTTGATGTCTGGACTGCCACCTGCTCCTCTCCGCCCGCTGCGGTAGATGACTAGACGAAAACCCGTTCATTTCTGCCCGCTGCTGCTGGAGCCCAGTCAGCGACCAGTTTCCATTGCCCGCTGCTACTGAAGACTGGGCGGCGACAGACTCCTCTCTGAGGGCTGCTGCCGAAGTCTGGGCGTCTACCCGCTCCTCTATCTCTATGCCCGCTCCTGCAAAAGACTGGGCGACAACCAGCTGGTGCTATTGACTGGGCAGCGATTCGCTCCTCTGTGCCCGCTGCTGCTGAAGACTGGGCGGTGACCCGCTTCTCCTGATACGCTGCTGTCGACGAATGGGCGGTAGTCCGCTCCTCTCTGCTCGCTGCTGCTGAAGAATGGGCGGAGACCCCACCACTCTGTCCGCTGCTGGGGACGACTGGACGGCGACCCGGTCCACTCTGCCCGCGGCTGCCGAAGACTGGTGGGCGACCCACTTCTCTCCGCCGGCTGCTTCTAATGAGCGGCGACTCGCTCTTCGTTTCCCGCTGATGCTAAAAACTGAGCGGTGACCCGCTGCTCTCAACTCGCTGCTAAAGAACATCGGTTCGCGCGCTTCTCGAATCGTCGTCAGGCGCGATAAACAATTAAACTGACGCTGGGAAGAATACCATTTTTTGAATTTTTTCTCCACTTGTAATCACAGGAGAACACATGTTTAAAGCAAAAGTACGATTACTTTCCGTACTAGATAATTAATTGCATTTACTGCGTATACGATGTGTTTCTTCTGAGAGGTTAACTATTCTGCTTTTCTACCGTTTGTAATAACATCATTAGGAGGTGACTGCGACTGAACATCTTTCCACATCAACATATAAGCTCTTAAAACGCGAAAGGAAACTTTCCAAGGTGTTATCTACGACGCTTCAACCAGCAGACATCGCCTGCCGTTTTTTATATCGTAGAATTTCCAGACCGCGATACTGACACACTGAAACCGAGTTCTTGCATCGCATTTCACCTCAATCCGTGCTTCAATTAGTTAAGGAACTCCATCGGGGGATATGTTTCTTTTGATTAGTTCATATAATGGTCGACTATAGTTAAATTGACGCAAAATCGTGTTTGCATACATTCCGAGATCAAAAGAGATTAAAAGCGTTTCATCCTTACCTCTTAAGTCGTTATATTTTATAACAAGTCACCGAGTCTGATGAATTCTAAAAAAATGCATGAAATATTTCTTTCCTTTATTCAATGTCCCACCAGCGTATACTAATTAATTTAATTCATCAATGAACCAGTGTGTATAGGGGCTAAGTGCTAGGGGACTAAGATTTCGAAATGCGTGTTAGCGCCTGACAGGTGTGTGAGGCGGGTCTTGCCATCGGCCACCCTCTTCTTGGGGAGGCGGCTCTGTGTCTTTGTCAATCAATGATCAACGTCATTTATATGACTGCGAATGATACTACGCACAGAAGAGAAAAAAATAGTTTATGCGTAGTCATGTACGAAGAAACATTTGTATAGGAAGACCTTTCCCACTTGTATTTGCCATTAGAACACCAATGTCTATCCCAACCTGGACCATTGGACTCGTCAGTGAAAGGAGTCGGCCTCAGGGCACGCAATAGGAGTGTAACATTTGTATTGAATGGTCTTCTCAACTTGTATTTAACATTTATTTTGTCCATCCCAACCTGGAGGCTTAGACCCTGCTGTGCAAGCAGTAGGCATTAGTATAAATAAGAAGAGTATAATATGGAATGATCTTCACAACGTGCATTTGAAATTAGGACGCGACTGTCCATCCCAACCTATTAAGTCTTGTTTGCAGGGAGTCGGCTCCAGGACAATCAATAGGAGTGTAACATTTCTATTAAGTTTTCTTCTGAACACGCATTGGACATTAGGACAACATTGTCCACCCCATCCTCAACATCTGTGGTGTGTCAGGAAAAGGTTTCAGGACGCACAGGAAGCGTGTATCATTTGTATTGAATGATTTTCTCTTCTGGCATTTGACATCATGACCCCATTGTCCATCCCAACCTGGACTCGTATGCGCATGGTGCAGGTTTCAGGACAAACAATAGGAGCGAAACATTTGTATTGGGGGATTTCTCAACGTCATTCGCGATCAAGACCCCACTGGCCATCATAGCTTGGACGCTTGTTTGCACGGAGTAGGCTACATGTCAAGCAATATGATACTAACATTTGTTTGATTGATTTTCTCAACGTGCATCTGTAATTAGGATGCCACAGGTCATCAGTAGTATATATAACGTCAAGAACGGCTTTCTAAAGTCTCTTTTGGTGGGGCAGGGGCGGGGTGTCCGACGGCAGGACCAGAACTGGTTGGACGCGTGAGTCAGCTAAAGGGCTGAAGGGTAGCGGAAGGTGCGGACGGAAGGGGGGGGGGGTGAGACAGCGGGCTGGATGCCTGGCTCGCGGTCTAGATTGGCAAGGTGTTACGTTTTGAACATATACCATTTTATTGTATTATGATGTTTATTGTATTTATATATGTTTTTTTGTTTTTTAGATGGTTGTATTGGGCTATAATTGGTCAATAACTGTTCCTCGTTATATATATTTATTCGGATCTGGTAGGGATAGTGTTATAACAAGTTTCTGGAGGGGTGGGGTGTAGAGACCCCTAGGCAAAAAGTTGGATGCGCTCCTGGAAAATTAGGTGAGATTGCTACTATCTGTTATTTGTCTTATCTGTAATTTCCGTGGCATGATTGCTATGTTTGAGTGTATGCGTCGTTATACATTTGTTTTTTGATTACAATTCTATATATTTTTCTGTTCAAATATGTTGGTATTTTTATCTAATTGGGGGGTATAATTGACTCATTCGGAAGTTGATTGATTGCTTGTTATTGAATTCAGGCAATGTTCTGTGTATTTTTTTCCAGTCGTTTATTTCATATGTATATAATATCTATGTGTAGTTGGCGAGTTGATGTTTGTATTTTGGGTTGCTGCAGCAGCTTCGTTACGAGAACCTATCTACCCCATAACGCATTATCCAGGTTTGAACCAGGTATATCGGTGTTCCATTGACGCGGTGTTCCAATGGCGGGAGTACCTGAACGATATGGATTTATTGTGAGTTATTATATTGTGTTATGTATACTTAGTAATGTTCGGTTGATTTTGGTAGAATGTGTAGTGTTTTTTGGAATTTTGAATAGTTATCTCATACAGTTATATGAATTTTTAGGATATTTCAGGTTTGCATCTCCCATGTAGCACACTATTTCAGTCATATTGGTGGGTTATTGCATCATTTTGATATTTTATATGTATATATGACATTCTGTTACGATTAGGCTGTGGTTACCTTAGGTAAAAAAATTGTAATTTAACCCTGTTCTGGATTGATGCAGAAGCTTTGTTACGAGATTCTGTATACTCCATACCGCATTATTCAGGTTTGAACCAGATGTTTCGGCAAATATTTCGTTTTCAAGCGTATGCAGACTGTTTTTTGTGTAGCGAGTATAGGTTGGAAGCTCTATAGCAAGAGTACCTGAATTTTAGTTATCACCTAGTTATACGAATTTTTAAGATATTTTAGGTTTGCATCGTCCATGTAGCACACTGTTTTAGGCATAATTGGTCGGGTATTGCATCATTCTTCTTATTTTATTATATCTTGACCGTATTAGCATGTGTCTTTGAGTTTTGAATGTTCTCTGTACAGTTCCCATCTTCAATGCAATCTGTTGGTTATTTATACAATATCGGAATATTACGTTTGTATCTGCAATGCAGAACATCATTTAGGTATAATTTAGTTACATGTTGTATATTTTTAGTATTGTATATATTTTCTTATATCGTGGTATAATGTTTGACGTGGATATTATAGATAAAGAAGATTCCATTTGTTACAAAATCGGACTTGCTCTTAGGTTATTGTATGTTTATTGTAGGACCATCCTTCAATATTTAGGAGTAGTTAGAGGTGTCCCATAGGCAAAACCTTGTTTCTTTATGCTGTTTGTGTAAATAGACCGATTTACTTTACTGGATACTCTAGTGTATTACATTTTTATTGTGAATTAGGGTAGAGTAGAGCATCTTATTTGGCTTTTTTTTATAGTTTTTGTCGTTGTTATTGTACGATTTTTCCACGATAATCGTAGTAATGTAAGTTTAAGAGGTATAAGTCAGTACTGCATCTTTGTGGAATTTCGTCGTTGAACCCTAGCAAGAGTATAGTGTAACGTTTTAGAAGACGTTTCACTGGGTGGATGGGTCATGGCGTAGGGGTGGTTTACACTCTCTGGTTGTCATTTGAAGTTCGTTCATGTTCAACGTGATTTCGTAAGTCCTTGTGGACGTCGATCTTACGTTCCATGGGTTTGTTAGAGAGGTTATCCGACAAGCTGATGATTGTTTTAGTGGTTTACTCAAATCATCAGTGAACAGAAGCCCAGCTTCTTATGGCGACACACTCTTTGAGACTCATGTCATCACCATTCTTGACCACTGTACCTGAGTATAGATTCTTGGTTATGTCCAGGATGTGACTTTCCTCGACGTTGTTCGGGTACGATGGGTTAAACCGATGCATGGTATGTCTGAGGTATTGTACCGTGACTGGGTGTTACCTCTAAATTTGTAATATATCAGTGGTAGATTGCTGAGAAGTGACCTAGTATAGCATTGTAGAGTTAGTTGTTATGGCACAGTAGGCATAGCATGAGTTTGTTCCTGGAATTTGTTATAGATTTGAACAGGTATCGTAGTGAGAATAACATTATTCGCATTACCTCAGTGTTAAATTGTCAGATATTTTCGGTAAGGCTGTTATGTTAGTATATGATTTTTTCATGAACCAGATCACATTAGGAGTTAAAGTGCAGGATTATGTCTATTTATTACAAGATCGGGAGTGTACATCGGCATCATGTATTGATTGACATTCACCTTCCATATTGACGTAGGGTTTATCCTCTGGGTTAAGGCAGGATACGTTGTATATCATAGTTAATCAATGTCGGATATGGTAGAGTAGAGAATCTAATTTAGCTATTTTGTTATAGTTGTTGTTGTATGTTTTGATTAGTTATCAGAGGAATATATCTGTATTTGAAATAAATTCGCCCAATTTTCATGGAATGTTGAGTATAAAATACTCTTAATTGGATGTAATGATCCAAAATATTGTTATGTTTTACCTCACGACATTGGATTTGGGTCCGTTTCTATGTCGTCATGGGAAGCTAATCTATAGATTTGAGTAGAGTTAGTGTTAAAATGTCTTCAATAATTTAATGTACATCTCAATTAAGTTATCAGCTCGTATGTCTGTACTAGATGCTTATTCCCGCAAGTCATACTTTCATAAATGTTTATGATGCGTTGGTAGTTGCACTCTTAGAAGTTATTGATTATTTCAGGCTTTGTTATGAGATTGCGTTCCAATTCAGAATATCTGTCTATTTGAGCGTTCATAATATCCACTATAGCATTTTCACTAAAGGTTTGTGATGATGGCCATAAACCTAATTCATCCTAACCTAATCTAACCAAGGATTATATTTTTTTCACTGTTTTCATACTGATGTTAGGTTTTTCTTTATTGATTTAGGCTTTATTCATATCAAATCTATCCACTTGGCACTGTAGTTTTACCAATATTTAGCAGATTGTGTGCCTCCATATAAATGT
>SDVV010021925.1:0-13038 GCA_016164225.1 Gammarus roeselii
CATGGAGAGGATGGATGAAGGGAGATTGGTGAAAAGGGTGATGAATGCGGAGGCGAGTGGTCGCAGGCCTAGAGGTAGACCGAAGTTTGGGTGGATGGATGGTCTGAAGCAGGCGTTGGGAAGGAGAGACATGAATGTGGAGGTGGCGAGAGAGCGTGCAATGAACAGGCGTGAGTGGAGAATGATTGCGAATGGTTGATTTTGACGCTGCTCTGATGTGCTTTCCCGCCCTTGGCATCCCGCTGTCGGGATGGTCGTGGGTGGGAGGGGGGCCCGGCCATAATGACGCGGCGGGGGTAAGCCAGTGAAAACTGTCGGGCCCTGCTGCTGACGACGGTTCCTCGGACTGCACTCGGGACCCAGAGTGTAAGTTGAGGGGTTACCGGCCGGACCCTTTTGCACAAAAGGGCTAAGTTGTGTGAGTGTGAGCGTATGAGGGTGTGAGGTGCGCCTTGCCGTCGGCCACCCACCTTTCTAGGGGATGCGGCCTAGTGTCTGTATCTGTATAATCACGAACGACCATTGTAGAACAGAGGAATAATCATGAGGCCAGTGCGTTCATGATCTTGTTTCACTTGATGAGGATCACTGTAAGAGTCGTAACGTGATATTCTTTCACGCTACCTCTCTTGGGTCGGGATCGAATTTTTATGAGTAAAGATGTTCTTAGAGTGAATCTGATCAACTGTCCTGACCACTGAAGATGTTTCTTAATATCAGTGATATTTTGAGTTACAAGTTCCATCCCAAAAGGGCTCTGTCTCTCATTAATTTTACAGATTTATCACCCTATTATTCAGCTCACGACAACAATTTGTGAATACACATCAAGTAAGCGGGACAATATTTGCTACGTCATTCCTGCCACCAATACAAATGTTTGATTGTTGTAATGAACATTCCATCTAGCTGGGACAGATACACTTTTTTCCTCATAATAAAAAGATCTAGTTGTGATTTCCAACGTTAATTTTATTTTTACATCTGCACCATGATATCATTTGACGACTCGAATAAAAACTATGAGTGCAAACAGCACCGCGTGAAACACTTGATTGCTGTGCTAATCGACGCGGAAGCCCTTACGTCATCATGATTGCATTGGGCCGGATTGGAGGCAAACTTGAAATACGGGAGCATCACTGTGTAATATTTTTTGCCGTGAAACCAATTGTATCATTCAAAATTTAATAAGCATTTTATATATAATTATCCCACTTGGGCTGAAAAAACGCTTTACTACCTACCTGAACGTAGGCTTCGCCCTCCGACGCAACTGTTACACTAAGCTTGGCCTTGAGTCCGGCCCCTGCGAACTTGTAACGGATCTCGGGCATGCCGGTCTTGATCTCTCCATAGTATTCGTATTCGTAGCTCAGTGGGTATTGAATTCCAGCTGCCAGGCCTGTAAGAAAAAAGGGAAAAAAATATATCATACAGAAACGATCTCTTTGAAATGTTTGAATAATAAGCATCCTCTGGTGGAAGCGCCGTGATATTGAAGGATTAGAATAGACTAAGGGGTCTATCATCATCAGAGTTCTGACGTCAGGACACCACTCGATTTTATTTTAAAGTGTTAAAATCCTGTGATGTCTAAATTGGACTGAGTATGGTACGAAATCCAAATGTATACCGAGTGCCCGCCCTGGTGCAGTTTGATACGGCAGGGTAGTGGCTTCGTGCCGTTTTGTTGCGTGCAGCTGGATATATTTGCTGACTACGTTGAGGGCATATTGTTGGAACCTTCCTACCCAACCAAACCTAACTTTATATCACGTATTTCTAACCCCCGGGGCAAGACTACGTGTTTCTAACCTTTGGGGCAAACGTACGTATTATTCTATGCTACGTAGTTCAACCGGCAGGGCAAACTTTCGTGCTAATAAATATACATTGACTCCCGCATGGTCTCCAACTATCTCACCATGGTATCCGAAATGATTTCGTATCTTGCTGAATGGAATGGTGATTTATGTAGAAATAAGAGGTTTTATCGACTTGATCCTGAATATATCTGGATTTGAAAATTAAAGATGCTAATCAATCTATCTCCATATTAGAGGTACACATGTTTCCCTAAAAAAATTGACCCGTAACACTTAGCTTGCTCCAGCACGAAAAAATCGCTGCCGCATCCATTTGTTCCTGCCCGTCTCTGCTCTAGTCTTGAAACTGACCATTTTTTTTTTAATATTGACAATCACTCCCAGTTTTACTTTGTTTGCTGACATCTTGCCTTAACGGTACATGTGTATACCAATGAACATTTTTGGTGAGTATGTTTGGCGATTACACTAATTTTAGTTTTGGTCAAAATGAAAACGTGAACTGTTGTTCCCACCCTGGTACTGTTCGATACCATTGAGTGGTGGCTTCGTACCGACGTGTTACGATGTGTTGCGTGCTGCGGGATATATTTGCAAACTACGTTACGGAAGTTTTGGAGGAACATTCTCTACCCTACCTAACCTAATATAGGGGTGTGTGCTTCTAACACGTGGGCAACGGTACGTGTTTCTAAAGTACGAAGTTGTAACCGTCAGGGCAAACGTACATGTTATTACT
Organism: Gammarus roeselii; assembly: GCA_016164225.1. Classification (NCBI taxonomy): domain Eukaryota; kingdom Metazoa; phylum Arthropoda; class Malacostraca; order Amphipoda; family Gammaridae; genus Gammarus; species Gammarus roeselii. The sequence continues at coordinate 2,569 of SDVV010021925.1, forward strand.
CATGTATTGACAACCCACGCTATACAGCTACACCACTATGATCACCACTGTTACCGATATTTTTTTAGGATCTTATCGCCATTTTTTACTTATTTGGTATTTTCCTGACGCGAAGCCTCTTCGGGCATTTGGCGCATGTTAATCATGCAGGGTAGCTATCTTAGGCTCAAAGTCGGCGAAGTAGGTTGCACATGCTCAGGAACACCAGCAGATCTCCTGCTGTGAACTTGGTGCTGAGTAGGGTTGGCAGCGCGAAACACAGGTTCAGGGCAGCACAAGAGCTGCGCAGGGCTCCTCGTTGGGTTGAGAACTCCGGGCACTCTATCATGGCATGATGTATGGTCAAGTCTGTGGCACAAGATATAATTGGGCATGCTGGGTCTTTGTGAAATAGTGTTCGTGACTCAGTCGGCAGGTCTGAAGGCGGAGTCGTGTGAGGGCAACCTGGAAACGTCGGTCCAGATTTTCCTGCACAGAGCAGCCTAGCAAAGGCTTGATTGACAAGTAAAGTGAGCTAGGTGCAGTCCACTGCTGCTGCCAGGCAGCGTTGTAGTGCCGGTCTAGGGCCCGAGCCAAATCATCAGAGGGGAGTAGGAACTTTGTAGGGAGAGGCAGGCCGAGAGCCTCTTTGGCATGAGCGTCTGCAGGCCTCGTTTCCCGCAGTGCCCATGTGGCTGGGCACTCACTCAAGTAAAATGGAATCAGGTGGGAAAGCTGCCATTTGCAAGCGAATGTGGTCAACCAGACAGTTTGAGGACGCCTGGTATGAATTTAGAGCTCGCACTGTGCTAGGAGAGTCTGTGAAGATAACTTATCTCCCAGATTTCCCGGCAACAAACAGCAAGGCGTGATAAACTGCACTGAGTTCATCAGTGAAGATAGAGCTATGTGTTGGTAGAAGAGAAAGCAGTTTGAAAGCAGCACTTCACACAGCGCAGGCAACATCTCCGCGGCGGACAGTACCATCGCAATAAATAGATGTCCAGTTAGCGTATTTTGGTTTATCAGGTTCCGAAACAGAGCCTGCCACTGAGAGGCATCAAGGTCAGCTTTATGATTCGTACAGAGAGTGGCACGTGCTGGGGTGTCTGAGAAAACATGTTTAGGACATACCGGTGATGGAGTAATGCTCTCATAGCTAATTGTATGTATGTATTGTATGTATAGACATACAGCCGTTTTCCCCTAGTTAAGAGGGTGGCTAAGTTTGACTGACACAGAGGGGGGAGGCGCCCAACCTCCCCACCACAGGACCGCCGTGTCCATGCCGAGGCTCGAACTCGACATGCAGCACCAGAGGCTGACACTGCAGTCGGACACGCTAACCACTCGGCCACAGCGGCCTAATTCCAGCTTGCTGAAATTCGCAGAGGGCACGGTCTGTCACCCGCAGAGGAAGTTTGGAAGCAGCCAAGAGGATATGCGGACAGTAAGTGCGGAGTAGCAGATGGATGCAATGTTACTGTGAGGACACGGAATACATATTTAGCCAGAAGTATCTTTCGGGGGAAAGCCTCAACCTCAAGGTGAGAAGTACAAGTACATTGAAGGGCACCAAAAACAGTGCGCAGAGTAGCATATTGGATGCGGTCCAGGGCACATAGGTGGCATGCAGCTGCTGTGAAAAACAGGAAAGAGCCATAGTCAAGTTTGTGGCGGACGAGAGTAGTATACAGGCATCGTAGTGTTGAGTAGTCTGCCCCAAGTCCCCGTGCAGAGATGACTGATGAAGTCACGGGTCATATTGACATGTCTCCTTGAGTCGGCCAATGCGCGGAGTCCAGGTTAGTTTCCGGTCAGGTGTGAGGCAAAGAAATTTGAAAGGGGACACATATTCAACAAGGGATTTGTAGATGTAGAGATCGGTACAGGGAAACTTGCGTTGCTGAGTAAATATCATGGCCTTAGTCTTGCTGGGTAAGAGCTGAAGCCTCCATGTGTGAGACCACCGTTCCACGGCACAAAGTGCCTCCTGAACAGTTGACAGTAGCTTTGGCAGATTGGGACCAGAAGCCCAAAGAGCACCGTCATCAGCATACAAGGGATAAGAGAGAATCTCAGGGCACTCGCGAAATAGGTCGTCAATCATAATGCTGAACAGCACCGGACTGACTACAGATCCCTGAGGCACGCCCGCAGATATTGGATGACTATCAGACAGCTGATCATCAACACGCACGGAGATCTTACGTCGGGATAGAAGCTGCTGGATAAAGCGGGGCAAGTTGCCAGCACGACCAAGTGAGTGCAACTTCTGTAACGCACCATGGTGCCAGACAGTATCAAATGCTAGGGATATATCAAAGAAACCTGCCACTCACAACTGGCCTTGATAAAAACTTCAGCGGGCAGCCGCTTCAAGTCGCATCAAGGGATCCAAAGTTGAGTGACCAGAACAAAAACCACTCTGGCATGGGTCAAGGCAGCTTTCTAGCTCCAGGAATCTCTGAAGGCGCCATGGTCTTGCAGTTAGTAAGAGCTATAGGGCGATAAGATTCAGGGTCAATGGCCACTTTGCCTGGCTTGAGGATAGGAACAACAGTGGCCTCACACCACTGCAGTGGGAAGCCCATCTGCCAGATGTAATTGAAAAATGACAAGAGCTGAGGAAGTTTGATTTCTGGGATGTGCTGGAGGAAAAAAGTGAGTTTCTTGTTATACCAGTGAAGATGAAAAGCAGGAGTGAAAAAATAAATTGGGGTCTGTTCAGATTCTGTCTTCAGGGTACTGGATGTAACATCAGGAGAGCGACCATCGCTTTTTTGCGAGGCCGCGAGTGTCGCAGCATTCTCACCTGAGTCCACACGTCGCTGGAGCGGGTGCGAGAGCTGATGCTAGAAATTAAGATTTTCCATCGGTCTGCCTTGGCTTCCCTTTGGGTTTGGAGTGATATGGCCCCTGGTATTTTTGTACGCAATCCAAAGCTCCGTGTTGCCTAGGTGGCGATCATAGCGATTGCGGGCACGGGCTTTGGCATTCACTGCGACTTGGCAGGCCAGGTCCACCAGGGTTTACAGAGTTTACCAGTCTTGGTTCTCCCAGATGTCCTGATGTTATGATTGGTACTACTCAAGATGTCAGCTTCAACCGTCCTGCATGCCTGTGTTGGTGACAGGAAAGATTCGAAAGTGGGAAGGGTCAGGTCTATCTCATAAGCACTCTCGTCAGCAGAGTTCAACAGCCAACGACTGAGGGGCTCAGTAGATGGGGCGGGAACATTTTCGCCTAGAAGAATGGGGAAGTGATCACTCGAGACAGTGTCAGAATGTGAGTACCAGGCAAAGTTAGACGCAAGATCAGGGCTTGTGATGGTCACATCGATGTGTGTTAAAGTACCGTTTGCATGGTCATACATGGGTTCTCCAGAATTGAGGAGAAGAGGTCTGTGTCGGTTATCCAGGCATCAGCACAGATAATGAAAGGATGAGGGAGTTGAGGCAGTATTAAGTTCATGTCTCTAGTGAGATTCACTGAGTCAAAGGCTGGGGCTATGTAGAGAAAACAGACAGTGATGCTACATGAATGAAGGTGGATCTGAACAGCACACACCTCCAGTTCAGACACTATAAAAAGGGGAAGGCATGGCATGCCTAAGCGGGTGAAGACACAAACTCCACCTCGAGAGCCCTCAGGCCTGTCCTTACGAGCTGGTAGTGACTGGTAATTAGCCAGCTTTTTTGCTCCATCATTGGGGAGCATGTCTCTTGTAGGCAAATTACGTCAGGATGGATGCTGTCCAGGGCAATGTGAAGGTCTGTAAGATAAAGATAGTAGCCCTTGTTATCCTTTTGCAATGCTCTAAGGTTTAGGTTGAAGATGAAAGAGAGGAAAGTCCAGCTTCCGCAATGTATCGCCGATAATGCTATCTGCTGTCAGGATAGTGCCTATCTCTACAAAACACTCCACCTTCTCAGTTATGGTTGAACACAGCAACAGGCGCATAGCAGCAGGGAGCAGTTGTCGTAGAACATGCATTATACTAGATTCCTCAAAATTGGAGCCAGGTGATGCACAGAAAACCGGAGCATAGGTGCAAGATGGGTGCTTTGAGTACACCGGGATTGCTTGAGGTAGCCGTTGAACATGACCAGAAGAGTGATTTCCCTGAAAGACACTGGAGAAAACAGGTGTAGTAGGAGGTGGCTGAGCAGAAGGCAGTTGCTGTGCTGATTGAGTCTGATTATGTTTGCGCTCGGGAAAAGCACGTTGATGATATTGCTGAGGTGCTGTGATCCAGCTGGACTGTACTCCGCAGTCTCGTGAGAGAGGACGACCGTCAGGTTTTGCCTCAGATAGTGCGTTGGTATACGAGATATGATTATTGCGCTGGCTGGTTACTGGAGATGGTTCTAATGATGAGGCAGCCTGATATGCCGAGTCACGTGCCATGAGCTGTGTTAAAGTGGGAAATGGGGACAGAGGGTGTGACATGCTGTAGGATGGCAAGCGGGCAGGAGGTTGTGCAAAATGGGACATTGGTGCCAGGGTAGCTGAAAAAGCAGTAGCAACAGGGTGAGGTTCAAGATTTGCACCAGCAGCCGCTGCCTGGGCGAATTGGTCTTGACAGACACGGTCTCTGGCCTTCTTGAAAGTGATGCCAAGATCTACTTTCAAACGACAGATCTCCTGCTCTTGGGTATAGAATGGACAGTTTTTTGAGGCGGCATCGTGGTCCCCTTTGCAAATCAGGTAGGTGGGAGCTCCCTCTGAGCAGTCAGTACAGGCGTGACCCTTCTTTCCACAGTTTCCACAGATGACACCCCCGTGACAAATCTTTGCAGAGTGTCCTCATCGGAGGCAGTTCCCACAGCGGAGGGGTGTTGGGTAGTATGGATCTACGTGATAGATGCTGTATCCAACTTCAAGTGTCTCTGGGCAGCTATCTTTGAGGAAGGTCAGCACATACAAAGAGAAATTCGCCTTAGCTGGGTCCTGATAAAACTTGCGAACTCCCACAAACCCACATGTATGGAGTCATTTCAGGATGTCCTCAAGATTTTTCCACGAGAATTCTGGGGCATAAATCTTTCCCTACACAGTCTGGCTTCCCCAGGTCACAGATGGAGCCACTGCAATGTTGTTTCAAAATACTGCTGTTTTCATTAGTTGTATGACCTGCTCACAAGATTTTGTGACAATTAGGAGACTGCCAGATCTTTTGTGGTCAACTCTCTCTACTGTCCGCATATGCTATCTACTTCTCGTGCAACTTTGAGTGAGTTCAGGCGAGAAATATTTATTTTAACAGCCCTTTCAGTAGATTCAGAACTTGCAAGAAAAAAGTCTTGCACAGAAGCAGGTAGGTTGGACAGACTTTCTAAGAGAGGTGAGGCCAATTTTTGCCACGCGCATGTGTCGAGGTTTGACAACAAGAGAAGCGGTGATTGAAGCAGACTCTGGCTTTTGGGACGCATCCTGGCTACTGGCTGCTTGCCGAAAATGTATTAAAGGGCTTTTTTTTTTGACAGTACTCCACTTACATCAGAGCACAAACTACTCATGCTGGAACATGAGAGATGGCTGAGAGATTCATGGGGGTGAGGCTACTTGGCTCTTACCTATCTAGGCAATGGTCGCAGTAGTCTTTTTCGATGGGCAGGCAGATGATGAGGTCCGAGTTCTCCAGTGGTTACAGCAGCTCCGAGGTTTGCAGAGACGACACTTGCAATATCAGTGGGCAACTTCGTTTTAGCTATGGATTTCTCTGTTCTCTTTACAGCTGACCCGGCTGGTTTGGGCAACAAAAGTTCAGGCTTCATAGTGATGCTCTGGACGGGTCGCTATACCTGGCGCTAAATTCTTTTATAGCTTTTGTCAGATCAGCCCCTTTTATCTCCGTCAAGTGTCATATCAGCCACAAGTTGTTTCGACTACCTACCAACTGTACCATTTTTTAACAGCGAACATTCAAAGCATTCCTCAGTAAGACCATCCACTGTCAAAAACGCCACTGGCATATCAGCCACGAGTTGTTCTGCCAGCTGAACTAAGGTACTATTTTACTGGCCATCACTTTGATGAAACTTTTCCTACCCAACCCAACTTAACCTAGGAGTACGTGTTTCTAACCCGCGGGGCAAATGTACGTAATTCTAACCTGCGGGGCAAACGTACGTATTTTTCTAGGGTACGTAATGCCGTTTTTAAACGGTTAATAGAGTTTTTTTAACGGTTATGACAGTTTTTTGAAGTTTCATTAAAGTGCTAACCAGTAAAATGGTAGGACTCGTGGCTAATATGACAGTGGCTGCTTTGAGTAAAGGGTGTCACGATTGTAGCTCAAACGCGCGTGGGCTGAAACATTGTTTGGGGCGATAGTACGTGTGCTGAAAGATTTTTCGCGGTTATGGCAGTGTCCGGCCATGACAGTAAGCTGAAGTAAAGTGGCGATAGTGCGCGTGTGTGGAAATAATTTTAACGCGAACGCTGGGCTCCCCTCTGGACCCAGGCCAAGCTTGGTGTCCTGTTAGGTGCTAGTTCACTTGATTAGTGGTATGTTTTCAGTAAGCAACACTAAGCTGTTTTTACTTATGACTTCCTTCAAAGACACTCACTACACTCCAACAGTTGCTTGTAACTGGCACCGTATGTATATCGAGGTTAAATTGGAAAAGTTTTTCATCACAACTTTTTATAAGACCGTTTTCGCCGGTTTATAACACCAAAATCTCAGAGAGATACGTCCTCTCGCTAACGCCCATCACGCCATTTTTATAAGCCTTCATTCATTTTAGTCCTCTACGTAGCTAGCTGCGCGTCCGCTGCAAAACACCGGCGCTCGGGTCAGGTTTCGATACACGTCCAAATATGGGGGTTATGAATCTTTAATGCTCCAAAACGGAGAGTGGCGACAGGTTTAATGTGACTATCGTAACTGTATCGACGTAACTTTGTCTTCAACATAAAAAACACCGATATCAATTAAATCACAAAATTTTGAAGCAAGAAATTATCCACGTTGTGTGACATCATCTACAAAAATCTAAATTAACCAACAACATCAGCAAAAAGTGTGTTGGTCTAGGTCTTATTCATTCTTTTCCGATTTACTGCATAAATGTGTATGCTTTTACTTACAAAACAAACCTAAGGCCTATCATTTGTGGACAAAAGCGTATCATTAGAACACTATCTCATGCTAGCAATGGAATATTCTCCCGTTGGCACATCGTACTCATTACGGCTGCAGTGTTTATTTACATAGCTTTGAATCATTTAACTTGCATAGATAATGATTATTTCTTATAAAATAACCCTATGTATAGTCTTCCATACAATACGGATTCGTAAGTTCAACTTATTTCATCAACACAATCCCATAGTATCAATTAACCTTGTGATTTTGAGGGCGTTCGCATAAAAGTATCGTCTTTAATTCCTAAGCCTTTGGATAAGTTACAAGACTCGATTTAGTGCTGGCTGTCCGGATGCATATATGCCTTGCTATCTGATTTTTGATATCCTTTCGAAATGAGCGTTTCATTGTTCCTTTCCTCCATTTATATCAACTGTACGCCTTAAGTACGATTTGACGATGCGTCATTCTTAACACATAGACTAATGAATAGTTCCACAACTATTACTTTCAGCTTGAGGGAATGATTCAAAGGCCACTTGTCTTCCAAAATAGCTTGTAAACGAGTTCTGCCATGATACTTAAAATTTGTGATCAATCGGATTAAATAAATAAACCGAACCCTTGTACAACCCGATATATATTTTCATTTCTCCAGCTTGATGAAACAAAAAAGATTGCTTAGTCGTTCATGTAGAGTTATTGAATTTTATTTTCCACTTTTCATGTTCACGAACTGATGAAAGCGAGTAATACATCGTCACGTAACGACTGGAAATCCTTTTTCCCACCGCAACTCTAGATTTGTTCAACCTAGATCACCTAGGCATGAGTGACAGTTGCTCTAACACTCGTAGACCAACAGATGCATATCCTGACAACTGAACCTGGATCACACATGCATGTATGACAGTGGTTTTAACACTCGTAGACCAACACATATCCTGACAACTGGACCTGGATCACATATGCATGTATGACAGTGGCTCTAACACTCGTAGACCAACACATATCCTGACAACTGGACCTGGATCACATATGCATGTATGACAGTGGCTCTAACACTAGTAGACAAACACATATCCTGACAACTGGACCTGGATCACATATGCATGTATGACAGTGGCTCTAACACTCGTAGACCAACACATATCCTGACAACTGGACCTGGATCACATATGCATGTATGACTGGCAACACTCGTAGACCAACACATATCCTGACAACTGGACCTGGATCACATATGCATGTATGACAGTGGCTCTAACACTCGTAGACCAACACATATCCTGACAACTGGACCTGGATCACATATGCATGTATGACAGTGGCTCTAACACTCGTAGACCAACACATATCCTGACAACTGGACCTGGATCACATATGCATGTATGACAGTGGCTCTAACACTCGTAGACCAACACATATCCTGACAACTGGACCTGGATCACATATGCATGTATGACAGTAGCTCTAACACTCGTAGATCAACACATATCCTGACAAGTGGACCTGAATCACATAGGCATTTATGACAGTGGCTCTAACACTCGTAAACCAACACATATCCTGACAGCTGGACCTGGATCACATATGCATGTATGACAGTGGCTCTAACACTCGTAGACCAACACATATCCTGACAACTGGACCTGGATCACATAGGCATTTATGACAGTGGCTCTAACACTCGTAGACCAACACATATCCTGACAACTGGACCTGAATCACATAGGCATTTATGACAGTGGCTCTAACACTCGCAGACCAACACATATCCTGGCAACTGGACCTGGATCATATAGGCATGCAGGACAGTGGCTCTCTAACTCACGTAGACCAACACATATCCTGACAACTGGACCTGGATCACATAGGCATGCAGGACAGTGGCTCTCTAACTCACGTAGACCAACACATATCCTGACAACTGGACCTGAATCACATAGGCATGCATGACAGTGGCTCTCTAACTCACGTAGATCAATACATATCTTGATAACTGGCCCTGGATCACCTAGTCATGTATGGCAGTGGCTCTCTAACTCACGTAGACCAACACATATCCTGGCAACTGGACAACTCAATGTAATAGGCGGATAGTCATAGATAGGAATTCTTACCAATCGCTTTGTAATATTTTCTAATAATTTTTAGCAATATTATGAGTCATCAGGGTATAGTGCATATTCATTGGGCACTTCATACCTAAAGTGTTCTTAATATGACCCACTATGATAGATAATTTCGTTTGGAACCGATCGGGATTGTCGATTGAATCATGTGGTCCAAATTCAACGGTTCATACCGGAATCTGATTGAAACTCCGTTTTAAGTAAATATTTGCTGTGAGCCCGGTAAGTTGTACATTTTCATCACTCTACGTACACACATATCTCGAATAAATTATATTGCAAAATTTCATACCTTTAAAATATATTTAAACCTAAAACATTTTTGTGGAGTCTAAATGTAACAAAAAACTACCATTACTTGTAGGTTAATATTAAGCACATTTCATAAGTAAATGTTGCCTTCCGAATAACATACACTATCGAAGACCTAGTACATGTTATCTGTGTGTTGTGATATTTCAGTAGCAAATTTTTTAACATGTCATTATACCTAAATGAATTAAATCCTTAAGAAAAGTAATGCCATCAGGGCATAGAGACATTCACAACAGAACAAGTAATTTCATTCGTAACCCTGGACATGAAGCGAAAGAACCTAACTCCCTTCTGCGTCCCCTACTCTCATGCGTTTAGACGAATAGAAAAATATGTATGAATTTAAATACTGACGTCACATATCCTCCAAAGACTCACGTCAGAGCTTCGGTAATGATACGCCTCCTAATCTTATCTAATCTAGTCACAGTTCTTATATCCTTTTGTGTGTATGATTTTTCCTCATTCCTTTTAGAATGGTGAACTGATTTCAATTGGTTTTGCTGACTGAGTTGAGGTGCGTATCATGAGTAATTAATATCTTGTTTTTTTGTGGTTAGAAAATATACTAGAAAACAGCCCCCCCGGGGTTCTTTGAAATTGTACAAAAGATTAATGTGTCGATACGGTTGGAAATCTGATGATCGTTTTGTATCTGAAGGTTTAAAACCTACTTTCTAGGAATTGAACAGCGCAATAAACGCATATTGCATTCCTGAATTAACTTCAGTAAACGATTATAAAAGTTCAGGTTTTTACGATCGCAGACAAGAGCGAGGAGTTTAAGATGAGAGTCCACCGCTCGCAGACAAGAGCGAGGAGTTTAAGATGAGAGTCCACCGCTCGCAGACAAGAGCGAGGAGTTTAAGATGAGAGTCCACCGATCGCAGACAAGAGCGAGGAGTTTAAGATGAGAGTCCACCGATCGCAGACAAGAGCGAGGAG
>SDVV010021926.1:0-13038 GCA_016164225.1 Gammarus roeselii
ATATATTATAGGTACACCTGGTATACATGCAGAAAATAAAAAAGAGGAAATTACCCTCAGTGGAAAATTAGAGACTGAGTTTATTTAAAAAGTGACAGTTTCGTAGTGGCAAGCCCTCCATCATCAGACTTGTAAAGCACAGTAATCATGAGAGTCTCAGACAACGACTATATATACTGAACGTGCTGGCGCAACATTTTTATTCGAACGTGGCAATATTTTTAGCATTGATATGTAGAACCTGCTACCACCAGCAGCCTCTCTCCCATCCAATGCAAGTGGCCCCCTATACCAGACATATGTTGGGCCTGGTTAGACCCTGGTTAACTTATGACCCGCGATCCCTGCGTTTTGCTGCTTTGGCCGTGCAATACGGGACCTTTCCTACAGCTTATGAAGGTCTCCTCCGCTCCCTGGGCACCCTCCTGTCAGAGCTTCAGACCGCCGCTGCTCCACAGGAGAGTTGCTCAAGTGGACATTTCGGGGAAAGCTGACGTCTTGGGCGCTCGTCTTGACAAGAGACAATGGAGGACCTCCTGTCATCGATTGCCGGAGGAGGCATGTTTCTTTCAAGAAAATCAAGACATCTTAGAGCAGTCCACTCATGTTAGCTGGGTGTCATAGACCCCACACCAGCTGTGAGGCATGGCAGATGGGGGAGCGGAATGCCCCTTAACCCACCCAGTTATTTAACAGTTTCATGGTTGCTCTCTTATTGTGTGGGTGCGGAAATAAGTGTGTGAACAAATTATTTGAAAATCTCAGATATATCGACGTCTTGTTTGTAATTAAACAACTATTTTATTACCAATCTAGTGACGTCATTTCAGCTGACTCATAAATATCGGGCTAGTGACGTCCCTACAGCTGACTCATAAATATCGAGCTAGTGATGTCACTACAATCTACTCACAAATATCGGGCTAGTGACGTCACTACAGCGGATTCACAAACATCGGCTTAGTGACCTCGCTACAGCTGACTCACAAATGTCGGGCTAGTGACGTCCCCACAGCTGACTCATAAATATCGGGCTAGCGGCGACACTAAAGCTGACTCACAAATATTGGGTTAGTGACCTCACTGCAGCTGACTCACAAATTTTATCAACGTCCAGTAATAAATCATTATTATTGAAACTTCAGTATCAAGTCGTTCTATAGCAGAATGTATAGCGTCAAAACTGATCTTTGTAATGACACGATGGTAGGGTCTTGTCGAGTAGCGCTCACGTTGAGTCTTCCACATGATCGACAGTGGCTGTTACGTGTTGGCTTCTGCTTGCTTGCTGCACTCGGCAGTATGATGAGCGTCGTCATGCGTAGTGATTCAATAGATGTTTAGTCGCCCTCAACAATTTGGCATTTTATGAACTGGCCTAATCCCATTTTAGGGTTTAAGATATATACAAAGTGTTTATTTTGCGTGGGACGAATTCTTTTTCTTGGCAGAAGGCGAGAGAGAGAGTGTGTGCACCCATGTATTTTTTTTACTTAGCATTTGCATTTTCGATATTCCAAGTTGCTATACACGGCCACGGCTTCAACTTTCAACCAACTGTCGATCATGACGTAATCCTCACCTGGTCTGTACCCTCAACATCCCCATTACTCTCACTATCATCCCCACCACTATCATCATCACCACCACCCTCATCTCGTCTGGGTGCCCGGTCCTGACGAGACGTGGTGGCGGCGCAGAGCTAAATACGTAAACACGCGGCGCACGTGGACTCGCATCTGGCAACACTCATATCTCAACCCCCATCCCTCCTACTCCTCTCCTCGGGCGTTTGTCCTGAAGAAGCGCCCTCGGTTCTTCTTCCCAGTGTCCTTTCATTGCTAGTTCTAGGAAGTTGGCCGGCATTAATATTCATCCCCCTTACTCTCCTCCTCGGGCGTTTGTCCTGAAAAAGCGCCCTCGGTTCTTCTTCCCAGTGTCCTTTCATTGCTAGTTCTAGGAAGTTGGCCGGCATTAATATTCAACCCCCATCCCCCTTACTCCTCTCCTCGGGCGTTTGTCCTGAAGACGCGCCCTCGGTTCTTCTTGCCAGTGTCCTTTCATTGCTAGTTCTAGGAAGTTGGCCGTCATTACTATTCAACCCCCATCCCCCTTACTCCTCTCCTCGAGCGTTTGTCCTGAAGAAGCGCCCTCGGTTCTTCTTCCCAGTGTCCTTTCATTGCTAGTTCTAGGAAGTTGGCCGGCATTAATATTCAACCCCCATCCCCCTTACTCTCCTCCTCTAGCGTTTGTCCTGAAGAAGCGCCCTCGGTTCTTCTTCCCAGTGTCCTTTCATTGCCAGTACTGGGAAGTTGGGCAGTCATTAATCTAAACTACCCACTGCTAAGTGTTCTTGTGCCTGTGAATCAAGGACAAACACGAGCGTTGTTTGAGCACCAACTCTTAACAGCCGGTGATGTTCTAAGCAGGATCAAAACTGAACACTCACGTCTCTCAAATCAGGACACAATTTCCAATGTAAACCCGTACTCTGAATGATCATTCGATGCCTGCCTTGCGCATCACAGTGAGCCTAAATCATCACAGCACCCCAGTGGGATGAGTGACTGGGCGCTGTGGACGCAGGGGCCGCGGCGGCGTATCTTCACGCCAGTTACACAGGGCGTTTATTGGCGAGTTGTCCCTGCACGCGCCACTGCGATTAATGTAAACAAGTTCGGGGCCACACAGTGCGACGGTAATGTGGGGCAGGGGTCGTGCAATGAGGGGGTAGGGGGCGCTGTCCCCTCCTGAAATGAGTTGATTTAGTTTATCCAGCCGTGATTTTTTTAACGCTTGGGTAATGCCGAAATGCGCTTATGTTGCAGCGATTGCCAATGCTGTTAATGCGACTCGGCAGCATGGGGGGGGGTGAAGGGGTGCTCTGTGGGGCAGGTGATGTTCGTGGCAAACCTGCCAATGTCATGGCAAGCAAACACATCTCGTACGGGCAGGCAAGGTTTATTGCTGGGTAGACGATGCAGCGATTTCATGGGGCGTATTTTTGGTCCGTATTCATCGCTCAAACAAAAACGAAACCTATAAAACAATTACTAAATCAATGAAAATTTGTTATTTTTTTCAATGATAGATAAATTGTAAGCGAGAGTTAATTGTAGCGTCTTTGTAGCAATTACCTAATCAAAATAAATTTTTACGGGGTAGGAAAATATAAATAACCATATTTTTAACCAATTCAGAAATGGACTCCCTTGACATGACAACAATCAATAATTTATGTGGGTGCTCAATGTCTCAACATTAAGGCTGTTGATGATCGAGGTTCTCACTTACCAAGCAATCCCTACACCCTCCCTCGTTTGCTATTGAGTTACATCACATGGCACGTGAAAGATGATTCCGACCCTCCAAGATTGACCGCATGTGGATGGGAGCTGGAGACCCTCCGAGATTGACCGCGTGTGGATGGGAGCCGGAGACCCTCCGAGATTGACCGCATGTGCATGGGAGCCGGAGACCCTCCGAGATTGACCGCATGTGGATGGGAGCTGGAGGTATTTTGGGTGTGGTTTCCTCTGCTGATTTACATGTGGCTCTTGAAACTCACTCCAGCGCACACTGTTTACTTTTCCAGTTCAAAATTACTGAATACTTTGATGCACTTCCTTACGTAAGGTAAGTTTACCTGTAAGCGTATTTTATATAGTTCACATGTTTTTCTGTCTAAAGGAAAGCTCTCCCACTTCCGTTTGCTTGCATGAAAGGTTAGTGAGATACACCTGCGGCAATAACCTCTTTAGTTGTCGTTCGGTTAAAATGAGCCATCATTTTACATATTTTCTTCCGTATATTATGTGGAACTCCTTCCTGTTCTTTATTTCGTATATATGTTTTATATTTGCGTAATTAGGTGTAGCAGTATCATTTTACGTGCAATTTGTGAAAAGTACAACTGTACTTAGCAGCTACTACTCTGAATTCAGTGTTAGCAAATTATGTAACTTTTAGTATTTTTCCGTTTTACTTGTTTAAGTAACAAACTTGTTGTGTTGTTAGTTATAGTCGTTCAGGATAATTTTTGATATGCTAAATATTTTATTGACTGTGTATACACAGCTAATGTTGGATATTTTCTTTTATAATTTTTTTTCGTTTTGCTTATCGTTGACCAGATTTTCCCATGCTCGATGTAAACCGACACTCTACTTGTGACTTTTTCTATTCATTCATAATTGTTGGTCTATGGCTCTGTTTTCTTCGTAGACTTCAAAGTACCGATCACTCATTAGGCCAGTAGCAGTATAGAACGGACTACAAAAGAATAGTTCCCGGGTTAACTCCTTCGAATACTGTTTTCAGAAATGAAAAATGTGATAGAAATGAATTCAAATTTATACTCACTTCAGCTAGTTATGTATACCTGCGTATATTAATCATTTAAAGTAGACTTACCTGTCGTCGTCTGGTGTTCATATTCTCCACTGCCATCAAGGCGTACGAAACAGTTTCTTGAGGCGATGTTGAAACTATATTTTTCTCATGCCTTATCAATGCAAATACTCATTGCACGCGGAAGTTGTAGATCAAACTCTGAAATATATCTATTTAGATGATAGGAAAAGCAAAATGTAATAAAAAATTGTGAAAAAATCTACACCCTCCCTCGAGATATTTGAATAGTGTTCGTCTATATCAGCATTCAACCCGCATTTCCTTTACTTAGAGCATTCATACAAGGGAAAATCTATGTCAAACGCACTATTTGTAACCATGTAGTCTGTGTATCAATGACGTAGGTTTTTTACTGTTTATTTTCCATTTTGTTTTGTTTCTATCGTTGTTGGTTTGTGTGTCTGGTGTAGGGACCCCCCGGAGGAAAGAGAGCGGCGGGGGGCAAGGAAGCAATCCCTAAGCACACCATCACCGACATCATGTCCAAGGTAAGGCACAACCCCTCTAGGTCTGAGATTAGAGCCATCAAGTCTAAGGTAAGTCACACCATCCGGTTGGTGATGTGTCTCATCAGCGCTCGGGTTTAAGGTGATACTCACCATCCGGTTGGTGATGTCTCATCAGCGCTCGGGTTTAAGGTGATACTCACCATCCGGTTGGTGATGTCTCATCATCGCTTGGGTTTAAGGTGAGTCTCACCATTCGGTGGGTGATGAGTTTCACCATCGGGTATTATGTAAGTCTCATACTCAGGTCTAAAGGTATGTCACATTAGCAGGCCTAATATGTCTCATCATCGCACATTATCAGGCCTAATATGTCTCATCATCGCACATTATCAGGCCTAATATGTCTCATCATCGCACATTATAAGGCCTTTATATGTCTCATCATCGCACATTATCAGGAATAATAAGTCTCGTCATCGTGTCAATTCACATGTCGCACGTCTCCTCATCAGATCATTAATTACGTCACGTCATGATGTTGACGTACGTCTCATCATGACGTGCGTCTCATCATGGTGGCTGAGATATACATTGCTCATGATGAAATCCACTCAGATTTACCTGAATTATATTACACTTTGTTCGAGAAATGTTATAACCTGTCCACGGTGTTACAACATCGCTGAGGAGCGTTAGAAGATGCTCATGCATCACCCAACCACGTCTAATATACATTGCACCGAAGCAACTCTTGAATTCAAACAGCTTTAAGACTATCGGCCCAACCCTGTATAGAGTGAGTTCAATTATGACGAGCAACATATTCACAAAGTATCGTTTGTACCCGCGTTGCCAACATGGCGAAAGTTCTACTTATGAGCTCATAAAAGAACTTTACTAAATACGAGTTGGCGGATCTGACGACGCTTCTCTACAGCACAATTGTTACTTGCAGTTACCCCAAAATAAAGCCAGTGTTAGCCAAGTTACAATATCTAGATACATTTACTCTTGCTCTGTCTAAGTATGGGTGTTAGGCAAGTTACAGTATCAAGATACATTTAAACTTTATCAAATTTCTGTGTATAAATTGAATAAAATACTTTGAAGATGTATCTAGTCACTATATTTGTCACAGCAATGAATATTGGTTGCCATACAGACTTTGGCAGCACAACTTGTCAAGATGTCGTAAGTAGTTCTCTTCTCAATGGACCCTGTGTACTGTTTCTATCATAGGTCAAGTGGTTCGTATCTTCGTAGAAAGATATAGTGGTTCGTATGAAGATATATTCCCTTCTGTTCCTGCGTTTGAGTAAAACATATAAATCAAGCATATTTGGGGAAGTTGTACAACTGATCTCAATCAATATAAGTCCCGTGTAATGGGTCACTCAATGAGGGACTACGCGAGACCTCGATAATTCCGATCCGTTCAGATTTCTGTAGTTAATACTGAAATATTTTCTGTTAAGAACTAACTTTTGCCAAAGAAAACGAGCAATAAAATTTTACTCTAGGACTGGCATATACGATCTCGGATTACCCAACTTGATGCGAAGAATCTATATGATACGAAGCTTAATGCTAAACGCTTACATCTGCACATATTGTGGTGTAGCATTATCAAACACCTCCTCCCTACGCCATCTAATTTATCCAGTCTTGAGCCACTGGAGAAGCTGGGGCATTTCCTCACCGCAGCCCCCGTCTGGCGTGCGAAGACCGAGTGGAAGTCATGAAGGTCAGCAGCAGTGTACCCTGGTCAGCAGTGCTGTTGTGCTTTCAATCCGTTTTGTGAACACATTTCAGAAGGAATCGAGCAGCCAACAACGGTCAATATATGACCTATCGAAAAATAGATTAAGCCTCTCAGATCTCCATTCAATGGATTTCTTTCAGAATCTGCTTCATTCTTCATTTTGAGCCTTTCAATGCCAGAACGATCTTAATCTGTTTGCCCTGACTCATAAAACAACTCGATTTGAAGAAGGTGCGCTTAAAATACACCAGCTTTTCAAAATAGCTGCGGCTTCCAGAATATCACCGGGCAGTTGATGCACGCTGCCATACGTTCGTTTTTGCTCCTTCTAGACTATCAACACATTCTATACTCCAAGCAGCAATTTGTCCACGTTCTCTGTCGTCATCCCAAATGCACATGAACAGCGTGCTTGTCTGAAAGAGAAGCATAATTCTTCTGAGGGCATTAAGTACTAAACAAGGTGTATCGCAGTTACTGGTGTGTCCTGCAGCTGCCATTGTTCAGCATACCTCTGGCATAAGCGCATGACTCATCAGATTCGCCATCACTATTTCGACAATACCAGTTTTGGAGAGCCGATACTTTGTAACAGTTTTAGAGAGCCGATACTTTGTAACAGTTTTAGAGGGCCGATACTTTGTACCAGTTTTAGACAGTCAATTCTTAGTACCAGTTCTAGAGAGCCGATACTTTGAACCAGTTTTATAGAGTCAATACTTAGTACCATTTTTAGAGGGCCAATACTTTGTACCAGTTTTAGAGAGTCAATACTTTGTACCAGTTATAGAGAGCCGATAGTTTGGTCTCATGAATCAGGATGAGTGATTCACTACACAGCTGGAGCGGTCTGCTTTTGGAGGGATAGATAATTACTTCGTAGTCTAATAGATACTGCTCAAATGAAAGTCGGTTGTGCGTGTACCAGCTGTCTGCTGGGGTACAGAAGCTGCTGAAAACTGAAAAGTTGGTGTTTATCAATCGCTCAAGTAACACTCCAGTTTGATATTTCACCTAGGGTCAACTCACGTGGCACTCCGAAAATCAACTCTTCTCGTGCGATAGTCGATGTGTCGATGAGAAAATCAACTCTTTTCTCATCGACTATCGCACTTGAACCCTATTCATACAGGAATTGTCACAAAACATCTTTTATCTTGTATTTTTAAAGCACATGAGTAGCATAGTGTGCCGCAGATAACGCTGCTGCATCAACAGGAACACGTGGGCTCGCTGTTGCATGAACAGGAACGCGTGGGCTCGCTTCTGCATCAACAGGAATACGTGGGTTCGCTTCTGCATCAACAGGAACGCGTGGGCTCGCTGCTGCATCAACAGGAACGCATGGGCTCGCTTCTGCATCTACAGGAACACGTGGGCTCGCTTCTGCATCAACAGGAACACGTGGACTCGCTTCTGCATCAACAACAACACGTGGGCTCGCTTCTGCATCAACAGGAACGCATGAGCTCGCTTCTGCATGTACAGGAACACGTGGGCTCGCTTTTGCATCAACAGGAACACGTGGGCTCACTTCTGCATTACCAGGAACACGTGAGCTCACTTCTGCATCAACTGGAACACGTGGGCTCGCTTCTGCATCACCAGGAACACGTGGACTCGCTTCTACATCAACAGGAACACGTGGGCTCGCTGCTGCATCAACAGGAACACGTGGGCTCACAAGTTGCTTCAATATGAGATCTAACTATAGAGGGCCGAGATAGAATCAGGATCAACTGGACAACGAGGAGAGGATGATGCTTAACGTATGTCCCATCATTTGCTATCAAATTTAGTAACTCAAAATGAACAAGGTTGCCTTCCTCTGGAAGACTCCTGGATACCCTGTATGACAGCGCTGTGCCCACTGCGAGCCTGGCGCTGGTGTAGTAGTAGTGCTGTACTGCTCCTGTATTAATACTGATGGGATCCCATGTTATGCATAGATACACATTCAAGCTCTATCGAACAGACCGTATGGAGCATCGCCTCGAGTCGTCGACTCAATATTGGCTAGCTGAGTCATCCATGGCAGAAAGAATCAGTTAGTCATCAAATAGATGAGAACTGCTGGGAAAGATGGTGACTTAGTGCGTAATGTTTGGTTTCTGAAACATAAAGTATCCTGACGAGAAATATATTGTAATTGTATTACTATACCTATGTAACTGTTAATAGAACGTAGTTTACTAATCATAGTCCATTTAAAGCATCGGCAATTTGGGTTAATCCATGAAGCCGTACGTGCTGTGTCACCTATTTCATCAAGCCGTACTTGATGTACGTGCTGCGCCACCTATTTCATAACAATAGGGCAGGTTCACGTCGCTTCGCTGAAAGTCAAATAGCATTTTTTTCTGCTGTAGTAGTTGCTTCCGTTTTCCACCGGAGTCCCAACGCGAAGTTAATGCCGACGCCCCCGTAGGGCAATTGAACAGTGGTAAAGTAGGTACAGCGTAGATTACGAGTAGGTTCAACGCTGATTCAGAGTAGGTTTAACGCAGATATCGAGTAGGTTTAATGCAGATACTGAGTAGGATTAACGCAGATACCGAGTAGGTTCAATGTAGGTTCCGGGTAGGTTTAACGTAGATACAGAGTAGGTTTAACATAAATACCAAGTAGATTTAACGTAGATTTGGAAGAGGGGAGCAAAGGTTCCTGGACTCAGAGGGGCCAAAAGGGGGTCCCACAGTTTCTCAAGAGGGCCCCGAAGGGTGTCAAGAGTGTGCCACAGGGCCACAGAAGGGTCCACGTGGGTCCCCCGAAATCCTCTTGGACTTCCGAGTCTCCCAGATTCCCGAAACCCCGGGCCCCCGAGTCCCGCGGGTCCAACGATTACCCCCTTCCCTGGGTCACCTTGTCTCAACCAACCTCGATATGTATAATAAACACCAATGTAAAATTTATCATCATGAAAAAAGGGCAAAGAAAAATAATTGAGTACAGGAAAGAAGAAATCATATAATACTAAAATAAAGTGTCAATGATCTATAAAATGAATAATCATCCATCCACTTGAAGATTTTTTTCTGCTTATTCGAAGCTTTACAATTTCATCTTCGCCTGCCGTTACTCTGGTGTCCTGGATCCAGGGGCGTAGCCAGAGGTTGTTGTAGGATACGGCCGCCCATCCATCCATGAGGTCCAAAAATTTGGTGGAATTAATCGGCAGGCTCCAAATGAAAAGATTTTATATCGATCCATTCAATGAATATCTAAAATACGACAACCCTGTCCATTCCCCCTCCTGGGAAAATTCTGGCTACGTGACTGCCTGGGCCGTCTACTCCTCCCATCTTACCCCCATACCTCCCGTCCTCCATCATAATATATGCTCCTCCAGAATACAGAGGTAAATTGTCTTTTTCTTCATTGATTGAATTGTGTAAAGGCCGTCTAATATCCTCATTTGCCGTATCCATGATCCGATCACAATTAGTGACCTTAAGAATTTTTTTGGAGGCTCAACAGAGCAACCATTGCCTATTATGACTCCACATTCGTGCTACGGCAGATACTCTGGGGTACCTCTAGTTCTTCACCAATTCTAAGTTGTGCTGTTCTCGCTTACCTTGTTACTGATAGAGCGTGATGGACGGGCAGAAAGAACAGTGTTTTTATGTCTGACCATCACGTTCTATCTAAGACAAGGTAGGTGAGAATAGCACAACGTGGAATTGGAGAACGACTAAAGGTACCCCAAAGTATCTGCGTGTCACGAATACAGAGCTGCCAGGTAGGTGGTTCGCGTAACGTCGCAGTTCTCGCTGAGAAACATCATAGCCCAATTTTCTGTGTCTCCGTTTTCTGTGGTGCGCAGCATGCGTGCGTAGATTTGTCCTCGCCGCCGCGGGACGACTGAGTACTGTTATGACGTCACACTCCAGATGATCGTGGGTGGGGCAGGGGAGAAGAAGAGGGACGTAGTCTTGGAGGACATCGGTGCCGGAGTGGGGGTGGGTTGGGGAGCAAGGATGGGGGGGTTGATAATGTGTGTGGAGCTCGGCATCAAGGCCTTGCTAGGTTCACCGCCCCAACCGGTTACCCATGGAAAAAGAAAGCTCTGCAGGCCGTCCGTAGCTAAGCAGTGAATATTTGGGAACATAGTGTGCATTCCAGGTGGTCTAGGGGTGAAGAGTGTAAGGTGGATGCTCGGACCCTGCCTCACTGGCGTTGTTGGGGGGCACAAGGCGTCTCGATGATAGGAAACCAGGCAAGTTGCAGTGATAGGTGAAGGAAGAGGGGTCAACGTCTCGCAGCTGCACGGGACATTAGGACCAACTGGGCGTCTACCTTTTCTTGGTCCTTTTTAAAGTCGTAGAACACGTGTACTCGACCAGTATGGTTGTAATGTCCTGCCAATAACACCCAGGAACAAGCCAAAATCGTGCCGACCTACTCTACCCTTACTGGGTCTGACCTCGAGGGAGAGGTGCAGCACTTTTCTACTGATGATCTGTAGACCATGCTCATGTAGCCCACCTTACTGGGTCTTACCTCGAGGGAGAGGCGCAGCACTGTTCTACTGATGATCTGTAGACCATGCTCCTGTAGCCCACCTTACTGGGTCTGACCTCGAGGGAGAGGCTAGCACTGTTCTACTGATGATCTGTAGATCATGCTCCTGTGACCCACGCTTACCTAGACCTCAGATTCCAAAGTTTTAATCTAAGGCCTACACATTAAATGCCCATTGCCCAGTTTTTTTTGTTTTAATTAAGATATTTGCAACTTGGGGATGAAGTAAACATTTGCAAACGATTCGATCAACGATATTCCAGCGATCATCTCGTGCAGTGGACGGTTTGTTATGACATCAACTATTTGTTGTTCGGCAACATCAGGAAACGAGACCTTGTGAAAAGTTGAGAATCCTCATGACGTCACAAGTCTTTAACTTCGCGAGGTGATATCTTGAAAACCGCTTGTTCAATCGTTCTAAAAATTTACAGTACACCTGTTGCATATATAGACATAAAGTCAAATATTCCATGCTGGTTCACCCATCCCTGTGACCGTAGCTGTGATTGGCATCATACACAATTTTTAGATGCACTGTTAATTTCGATATCTGAGACTGTTGATTATATTTTAGGATGAGATCTGGAAACAGATAAAGAGATAATGTCCCCAAACTAGTTTGGTCTGGACGGCCCACTAACCGGTTCATGCCACTGTTCACTTCCACGGAGGCCTACCATGCATATCTCGCAAGAGTGCGTCATAGTACGGACACCAGCCAGTGGTCACTCCCAACAAGTTTGACCTACGGCCTCACGGAGGAGTGGTGTCGGGGGTGCAATGCCCCATCCCCCCATTGCAAATTAATTTTGTCATAACAACTTTTCAATTTTGCTTTCGATGCATACATCGGTGGAGCAGGGGTGGGGTCCGCCTGCATTTTTAGATGGTGCGCCCTCTCGAATATAACCTGACTGCGCGAACGTTTGCTAAAGTTCGAATGTAAAAATTCGTACTACTTATGTCTAGTCCTATTGCTGTGCGAATGTTTGCTAATGTTTGAATGTAAAATTCGTAGTACTTTAGTCCAGTCATATTTGCTTCATTGGTGTTTTCTCGTTAGATTCCCCTGCACTGCTGTGGAATAGATGGTCCAGTGCAGTGGAATAGATGGTCCAGTGCAGTGGAATTGATGGTCCAGTGCACTGGAATAGATGATCCAGTGCAGTGGAATAGATGGTCCAGTGCAGTGGAATAGATAATCCAGTGCAGTGATATAGATAGTCCAAGTGCAGTGGTTTTGTTGGTCATCACAACATCTATACATAGATAACAAGCATTAAAATGACGCGACTATAACTGAGCCATTTGAATATGTTATTCTCCAAACATAACAAAAACAATTGTTGTACCTGACCGACCGGAGTGGATTGCATGATACCTCAGGAGGGAATGACCATCCTAGATGGTGCAAAGTAGTAGCGTCCGTCCTTCCTGCTATGTATGGACGGTATGCGATGGTAGTGACCATCACAAGCGGTGCCAATCCCAACAATCATCTCTAACGGTGCATTATTGCATCAAACATTTCAACGTGTTGTGTGATCGAAGTCATACCGTGGTGGCTACCTTCCAGAGTTGTGAGGTCGTAGTCATACCGTGGTGGCTACCTTCCAGAGTTGTGAGGTCGTAGTCATACCGTGGTGGCTACCTTCCAGAGCTGTGAGGTCGTAGTCATACCGTGGTAGCTACCTTCCAGAGTTGTGAGGTCGTAGTCATACCGTGGTGGCTACCTTCCAGAGCTGTGAGGTCGTAGTCATACCGTGGTGGCTACCTTGCAGAATTGTATGGTCGTAGTCATACCGTGGTGGCTACCTTCCAGAGTTGTGAGGTCGTAGTCATACCGTGGTGGCTACCTTCCAGAGCTGTGAGGTCGTAGTCATACCG
>SDVV010021927.1:0-13038 GCA_016164225.1 Gammarus roeselii
GGGGGAGCAGAGGTTCCAGGATTCAGAGGAGCCTCTTTAGGGTCCCACAGTTTCTCAAAAGGCTCCCAAAGGGTCTCAAGGGAGTCCCAAAAGGCCCCAGAAAGATCCAAGTGGACCACCCCAAATCCACCTGGTCTCCCAAGTCCCCCGGGTTCCCGAAGCCCCGGGTCCTCGAGTTCCGCGGATCCCACGAGTACCTCCTCTCCCTGGGTCGCCTTCTCTCAACCAACCTCGTTACATATAATAATAATGATAACAAATTCAAAATTTATCACCATGAAAAAAGGGCAGAGAAAAATAATAGAGCTCAAGCAAGAAGAAATAATAAAATACTAAAATAAAGTGTTAATGATCTATAAAATGAATAAGCATCCATCCACCCCAACGACGAAATGGAACACGTTATATTTTGCACTTTTTTTTTGTACTCTACCACAAACGTTTAAAAACAGTTTAACAAACGAATTCCAATGATGAGTTGTACTGGTTATTTCTTCTTCAATACGTTTAATAATTGCGGCAGATGCATGACATTTCACGGTGAATATTTTAAATTTAAAACCCTTTTTCTACAATTGGTGCAGTTTTCGACATTTATAAACGTCTAAAATATATGTAAATATGACGAGTATTTACGAAAATCTAAATTGAAGTGGTCGGTATTATTTTCAGGAAACGAATTGATGATTCAGGTGATCAGCAGAGAGCGCACCTGTACGCATGAACGTAAACGCACCTGTATGCATGAACGTAAGCGCACCTGTATGAGGCTTTCTAGCGCACTAGAGCCATCGTCCTTCTGCCGCCGAACGTCACTCCAGCTACTAGTGCTGCATCAAGTTGTATTTCTTTCGGATTAGAGTGGTTCAGAGCCCCAAGGATTCGCAGTCGTCCCAAAGGTGCCGGGACAATGCGCCCAAGCACTTGATGGAGAGGAAGATGAAGGAACACGGATCAAATGCATGATGTCTACACTCAGTGTAGGGAAAATCACGCATGAGAACAGCACGAATGGAAAAAATAGAAGAGAGAGTCGTAGAAGAAGGTTGCATGTAAGAGCGCAACTTGGCCGTTATTAGCCACCCGGATGGAGAAAAGTTAGGACGGGTGTGCGAGTGTGCGCTTGTGTTCACACTTCTGTGTGTATAAAGACTATCGAGAGAGTTGTTAAGAGGGAGTTTGAGATACGCTAGAATGAAATTCAAACTACGCATAATACTTACCCAGACACTCTCTTACCCTCGCTTTTGCCCTTCGCCCTCCTCCGTACTATCACTCTCTCCTTACCCAGACACTTTCTTACCCTCTCTTCTGCCCTTCGCCCTCCCCCATACCATCACTCTCCCCTTACCCAGACACTCTATTACCCTCTCTTCTGCCCTTCGCCCTCCCCCATACCATCACTCTCCCCTTACCCAGACACTCTATTACCCTCTCTTCTGCCCTTCGCCCTGCCCCGTACCATCACTCTCCCCTTACCCAGACACTCTTTTACCCTGTCTTCTACCCTTCGCCCTCCCCCGTACCTTCACTCTCCCTGTATTATCATTCTCCCCGCAACATCACTCTCACTCTCCCTACACTCTCACTCTCCTTGCACCATCACTTTCCTTGCACCATCACTCTCCTTGCACCATCACTCTCCTTGCACCATCACTCTCCTTGCACTATCACTCTTTCCGAACCATCACTCTTCCGAGCCTCTCTCCCACTACCCTAGCTCCTTCTCCCCCCCCCCCCGCACCAACCACTAAATCGCCCAGTCCCCGCTTTCACCGGCCACCACCAGGGGCCCGTGACCTCACGAGGGTCGTGGCGGACAAGGCAGTACAGATAGGCAAGAGGGTAAACAGAACAGGAATTAACACAAATTACAAAGAACATGAGTTAACGCCATCAAAAATACGCAAGTAAAAAAAATATAACTTACGGTATGAGAGTCAATACGAGCCCTCCCGCAGGAGGTGCTAACACATGCACCACGACACAAGACAGCTTTACGGGCTACCCACCCCACGAGCCCTCTAGCAGGCGGTGCTAACACATGCACTACGACACAAGACCACTTCCCTGGCTACCCACCCCAATGAAGTGATCTCTTCAAGGGTTATCCAATCATGATCAATTTCAGCACCAAATTCCTTTGCTCTGTCGTCCTACGCTCGTGATTATGAGGACGGGGGCCATTAATTCGAAGAACCGACAGTAAAGCAGTGCACCGAGACGGGCAGCAACGCAACGACAATGCAATTCTTAGTAGCTATGAACAAACTGCAGCGCTTGCAAATTTTTGCAAGAGGTATCTTGGCAATTCACACACAAAACCTGCATTTAGCTAAATGAGTAGGACTCCTTACGCGTTCATTCCACTCTTCCCTTTCGTGTGTCTGCTGCTCAATGATCTCTCCAATTAATAACTTTAGCGTGTTTGTTGTGTCCGCTCGACAAGTTATATTCGTAGTCGAATTATCATGCACAACTCTCCCAGCTACGTTCTGTTCAGTCACCCACGGAGCCTCTCCAAGTTTGCAACTGAAAAGCACTGCAGTGTCAAACAGATCAGCTTCACGTTGCCGATCAAAGGACAACACGCGATGAAGTCATCATTATTATTCCTCTGTTATTTTGATAGCTCTGTCGGTCAAGAAGCCGTGTTTAGTCGTATGGCCCTCACAAACCGGTTCCCGATCATACATTCACAACCAACGCGCCGACACATAAAACAGTTCACTAACTCAAAATAAGCACATAACTTCCGTCAGATTTATTATCGCATAAAAATGAGTTGGTCAACCCTGATTACCAGACAGCTCGTGTATATTGTGTCTACAATGTCCGTCCAAGCCTTCATCCACATGGGCTGTGCAGAACAGAGGAGTGAAACTGCAAATGATAGTTTAGGCCTCCCTGGGCTGGGCTGAAGAGGAGGACAAGGTCGCCGTGTGGGCACAGAGAAAAAGTCCCCGTAGAGGACCAGAAGAGGGCTCCTGGTGAACAAGCAGATGCTGGACCAACGGTGGCAGAATTGGATGCAGAAAACAGACTCCGGTCTTAATCGAGGCTGGAATGCATTTTCAACATACGAACTCTAATTGACGTCATTAAGCATTGTTTGTAACAAACATGCTCCACAAATACTGACTATTATTGACGTCATGAAGCTTTGTTTGTAACAAACATGCTCCACAGATACTAACTATTATTGACGTCATGAAGCTTTGTTTGTAACAAACATGCTCCACAAATACTGACTATTATTGACGTCATGAAGCTTTGTTTGTAACAAACAGGCTCCACAAATACGACTATTTTTGACGTCATAAAGCATTGTTTGTAACAAATATGCTCCCCAAATAATGACTATTGTTGACGTCATTAGGCTTTGTTTGTAACATATATGCTCCACAAATACTGACTATTATTGACGTCATTAAGCATTGTTTGTAAGAAACATGCTCCACAAATACTGACTATTGTTGACGTCATTAGGCATTGTTTGTAACAAATATGCTCCACAAATACTGACTATTATTGACGTCATTAAGCATTGTTTGTAAGAAACATGCTCCACAAATACTGACTATTATTGACGTCATTAAGCATTGTTTGTAACAAACATGCTCCACAAATACTGACTATTATTGACGTCATTAAGCATTGTTTGTAACAAACATGCTCCACAAATACTGACTATTATTGACGTCACTACGCATTGTTTGTAACAAACATGCTCCACAAATTCTGACTATTATTGACGTCATCAAGCATTGTTTGTAACAAACATGCTCCACAAATACTGACTATTATTGACGTCACTACGCATTGTTTGTAACAAACATGCTCCACAAACACTGACTATTATTGACGTCATCAAGCATTATTTGTAACAAACATGCTCCACAAATACTGACTATTATTGACGTCACTACGCATTGTTTGTAACAAACATGCTCCACAAATACTGACTATTATTGACGTCATCAAGCATTGTTTGTAACAAACATGCTCCACAAATACTGACTATTATTGACGTCATCAAGCATTGTTTGTAACAAACATGCTCCACAAATACTGACTATTTAACCGGAACAGCCTTTTAAAAAGTAACATTAGACGTCATGCGTTCAACTAACAAAAAAAGGATTAAACTAGACATTTGAGCGGCCACAACAGAGGCCCAGCGAGTCCAAGCCTGCTCCAGTACTCGTAAAATACAAATGCAGGGATGCATCCTGATGAACAGGCCTCCGGATCTCCAGCTTTAGTTGACTGATACATGCGTCAGCCGTAACAGTTACGAACAATCGCGGTGGGTAGGCAGATAGTCGTTAACAGAGAGAATTAATAGTCTGCGAGGGGAATGAGGCGCCCAATCCAGGCAGGCAAGATGCATTGCAAAGATAAAGATTTTCTCGACAGTGGGTTAGCGTCTTAGTATGAATTATACTCGAAAGTCTTTTGCTTAGAATTTACCATTTAGTTACACTGTAGGTACGGAAACGGAGTCATACCCATATGAATAATAAATAAAACTTTTAAAGTGCGCTTGACCATCAGTTCAATTAGAAGAAGCTATAAAATACAACGTGAATTAAGTACATGTGGTAACAAGGTAGTCTCAGAAATTTTCATCGGTTAGGGCGCGTTGTCACGTCCGATAGAGGGGCCGACACGACGGGTCTCGCTGGCTTATGTTCAGCGGTAATAATAAAGATGTGTCACGCTCGTCCTCATTGAGAAAGGAGGTAGAGTTTTATGTACACGCGTGTGATTCCTAATGTGTACGTAACTGTGTACGAGAAGGTGTTTCACAATGTCGTGATTGAAAAAATCGAGACAGTCTTGGCCCCTCACTCTTGTATAACTGTAGTAATTAAAACATATTATAAGTGTTCAAGTGTTCTTATTCCAACTAAAATAATGATGTGCGCAAAAAGGTGGACAATTGAAGCTGAATTAAATTGAAATTGTAAAAGAAACTGTAATATCGCATGAGGAAAGTAATCAGATAGTCTGAAATTTTACAAGTAATCAGATAGTCAGAAATTTTACAATGTCCGCTCTCTATAAAACAAAACTCGACAGAGTTGCCGCCAGCCCTCCGAATCAACAGAAATCCTTGGAATACTAGAATACGCCAAGACCCTACAAACCTGGAATTCTTCAAAGATACTCCACTAACCTGTATCTTGGGTCGTCCCTCGGGGGTCGCCGCTGGTCGGGTTTGGTGGCCTCCCTCCTGAGGGGCCCGTCACTGTCGTCAGAAGGTGGGTGGGGAGACGTATCCACAGGCCTATGGTGGTGGTACAGAGGATGCACCTTCTGCTGCATCCTCTGCTGGCAAGCCACAGCCTCCCTTCGTGACTGCCGCATCTTGTGCCTTCTTCTACTCCTCTCACTCCGCCCGCAGCTGGACTCTGCTTCATCGAGGCTTGTTCCTCCCCCATCGGGGGAGCGGGTCGTTGGGTGGCCATCGTTCTCCTTGTTGGTGGAGCTGTTCTTGTTGGTAGTGGTGGTGTTGTGGTTGTTGTCTCTATCATCACTGGGTTTGTTCCTCTTCTTACAGGGGTTATCATCTTCCTCGTCTGGAAGATCACCGGAACGGCCGCGTCTCAGGCTGAAGCGGACCTGGTGTACGGACTCGCCCCAAGACTTCCAGACCTGGAAAGGTGATGAAAAAAATCTCTAACATGGTCTCTTGATTCAATTCACTTGTATTAGCCAACAGGGTAGGTATTACATACCAATGACATGTTGTACTGATTATTGTTTCTAATAAAATACAAAAGTATGCAACACAACTTCTTGTGAGTTCAAAAAAAGAATCAAATACTACCCACGTACGTTTTTGTCGTCCTGACCCTCAGTAATAGTCAAATTGAGAGAAAGTATTCACGTCAATAATTAACAATTGTAACACGCTGGCAGCCTTAACAGACTCCACTGCTGCTCGCTAAGAAGAGTCGCCTCACCTTCAGTATCCTCTGCTCGTGGTCGAGTGGCCGTTCCACTTTTCTCCACCTCTCGACGATGGTGTGCCCGATAACGTCAGCGTCGGTGGCGCTGAGGTTCTGCGCCCTCAGCAGTGCACGAATGAGGTCGTGGCAGGTGGTGCGCCTAGTCACTCCGCTCACCCACTTCTGGCTGCCGTCCACCCATACGCCTATCTCGATCTCGGGCACCGCCGCAGTGGCCACCGTCATCGTCACGCTGCTGCCAGCCTCGCTGGGGCTGGGGCGCTGGGGAGGAGAAGAGAGGATGTTGAATACAAAGAAAGGTTGATTGGAGAGGTATGTAAATCGTGTTGGACGAGTGGAGGATAGTTGATTGGGAAGAACATTAAGAAATTCGATTGAAGAAGAAAAAACTGACAGAAAAGGACAGGAGAAGAAAGGTTGAATTTTCCTATAATGATTCTTTAATCACACATAAAGGGATTTAGCTACAGCGGAGGTGGAGAACTGGCTCAAGAATGCGACACAGTTCAATGGCTACAGAGTTGACGGAAGATCTTCTTCGACTCCACCAATCAAAATACCAAGAGCGTGACGTCAGTTAAGGCTATCCCACTCTGGCCCTTGATCCCCATAATAGTACCTTGGACGCAACTCGACTACCTATATCCAGAACCAAGCTGTATGGTAGCTTGAGAAAATAATTCAATTACTCTGATCAAGTAATTGTCACCATGCCTAAGGCTTAGAATTACTCTGATCGAGTAATTGTTACCATGCCTAAGGCTTAGAATTACTCTGATCAAGTAATTGTCACCATGCCTAAGGCTTAGAATTACTCTGATCAAGTAATTGTCACCATGCCTAAGGCTTATTATTACTCTGATCAAGTAATTGTCACCATGCCTAAGGCTTAGAATTACTCTGATCGAGTAATTGTCACCATGCCTAAGGCTTAGAATTACTCTGATCAAGTAATTGTCACCATGCCTAAGGCTTAGAATTACTCTAATCGAGTAATTGTCACCATGCCTAAGGCTTAGAATTACTCTGATCGAGTGTCACCATGCCTAAGGCTTAGAATTACTCTGATCAAGTAATTGTCACCATGCCTAAGGCTTAGAAATACTCTGATCGAGTAATTGTCACCATGCCTAAGGCTTAGAATTACTCTGATCAAGTAATTGTCACCATGCCTCAGGCTTAGAATTACTCTGATCGAGTAATTGTCACCATGCCTAAGGCTTAGAATCCACGGCCAATCGCTGCGTTGTAATAAGTCGACTCGTTCAGGCGTCCAGTGGATGATAAGCGTGGCCGAAGAGTACGAGTTCTTCCCACAGTGTATGACGTCAGCTATGTCGTGTCAGTGAACGATGTACGACATGCAGAGGATACCCTACATGGAAGATGAAGATGGCGGTGGCCCCACTGCCGCTGCTCCGGGGATCACTACCATCAGGGCATCGAAATCATCTGAGAAATTGTCAAACGTTGAGAAGTTTGAGCCAACAAGTGCGGACAGTTACGGACCAACATCAAATTGAAATGATAATAATGCTCTTGGTTTTGTGTTCAGAGTTTGTTCCACTATTATACATATTTTTCCAAAAAAATACAACCAAAGACCAACCACACCAAGACGCACAGGCATCGCATGTCAAATGGCGGTTCCATGTGCCCTCTGTGAGATGAAGGTTGGTTTGCTAACTAATGAATGAATGCAGCCTTATTGCAATTTACATTAATTTATTCTATTTCATACCAACAGTCATATCAGATGTTGTCCTGCCTACTGATAAGTCAGATGTTGGTTGTGGTGTGGTTTCCTGGCTACTGATAAGTCAGATGTTGGCCGTGGTGGTGTTTCCTGCATACTGATAAGTCAGATGTTGGCTGTGGTGGTGTTTCCTGCCTACTGATAAGTCAGATGTTGGTTGTGGTGGTGTTTCCTGCCTACTGATAAGTCAGATGTTGGCTGTGGTGGTGTTTCCTGCCTACTGATAAGTCAGATGTTGGCTGTGGTGGTGTTTCCTTCCAACTGATAAGTCAGAAGTTGGTTGTGGTGGTGTTTCCTGGCTACTGATAAGTCAGAAGTTGGTTGTGGTGGGGTTTCCTGGCTACTGATGTCAGATGTTGGTTGTGATGGTGTTGTGGTTGGCTACTGATAAGTCAGATGTTGGTTGTGGTGGTGTTGTGGTTGGCTACTGATAAGTGCAAGGCATGATTGACTAGCTTCATTGGGTAGCCGGTCCTGCCTTCTGACGAACGAACTTGAATCGTCTTGTTAACACAAAAGCATGGTTACGCAAGAGACTGCGCGTCTTGTTGTTGTTTATTGTCTTGTTACACAATTCTCTTTTACTAACACCTTTATCATAACATATTCCCAAAGAAATAAATGACTGTTGAAGCATGTCTGAGATACTATCTTGAAGGCAGCGTTGGTCCCCTCTAAGATCGGACCCTGCTTTCGTAATGATGATGAGCTGTTCCTTTATACAAGTTCACAGCCCTGCTTAGGGATAACCTTCGGATAAAATACATCTACAAGATGATCCAATCAAATAATAAAGAGCACGCATCAAAACTACTTTGAGCTGCACTCTCACGTCCAGTGTTGCGCTCCCACGTCCAGTGTTGCGCTCCCACGTCCAGTGTTGCGCTCCCACGTCCAGTGTTGCGCTCCCACGTCCAGTGTTGCGCTCCCACGCCCAGTGTTGCGCTCTCAAGTCGAGTGTTGCGCTCTCAAGTCGAGTGTTGCACTCTCATGTCGAGTGTTGCGCTTCCACGTCGAGTGTTGCGCTCCCACGTTTAGTGCTGTGCTCCCACGTCCAGTGCTGTGCTCCCACGTCCAGTGCTGTGCTCCCACGTCCAGTGCTGTGCTCCCACGTCCAGTGCTGCGCTCTCACGTCCAGTGCAGCGCTCTTGTGTCTAGTGTTGCACCTCCACGTAAAGTGTTGCGCTCTTACGTCCAATGTTGCGCTCTCACGTCCAGTGTTGTGATCTCACGTCCAGTGTTGTGATCTCACGTCCAGTGTTGCACTCCCACGTCCAGTGTTGCACTCCCACGTCAAGTGTTGCCCTCCCCCGTCCAGTGTGGCGCCCCCACGTCCAGTGTGGCGCCCCCACGTCCAATGTGGCGCTTCAACGTCCTGTGATGCGCGCCCACGTCCAGTGTTGCGCTCCCCCATCCAGTGTTGCGCTCCCCCGTCCAGTGTTGAGCCCCATTCTAAAACTATTTACATTCTTAAAATACTTTGTTCGAATTTCAGCAAATTAAATTGGACAAAGTAATCGGACATTGTAACTAGATACAGTATCGTGTCCAACACAGGTCACGCCCCACCGCGGGGTCCCGCTGCACCAACCGGAGGACAAGTTTGCCAACCCGAGGACGGATGATGGCCATCTAAGAGGTGATTATCTCCTCTGGCGGCCCGTGTCCCTGCAGTTTACAGACTTGATGATGGGAGACGGTGGGAGGAGGGGCCAGTCAATTGAGTTGCAGGGCGTCAGCTGACTATTAGTAGAGGTTCTTGCATTCCTGGAGACACGAAGGGTTCCGAACTGATAGACAATCTCCACAGGTCATAAGGGACCAGGACAACATGCAACCATTCCCGGTGTTGGGCACTTTAATAGGAGTAGTAAGGGGTAATATTGATAGCTACACACGATGATGAAGGTCGTGCTCAAGATTCAAGTAATCGTCGATAGGTGATGGCGGTGACAGAAGATGTGTGTATGATCACACGGCAAAACTGTTGAATTTATAACAGTAGCTATCTAATCAATCAAGACATTGATAGAGAGGTTTCTCTAAACTGTTCATGACAACAATAGTCTTTACAAATCAGACCATTCACATGTCTGCCTAAACACATTGACTAGCCGTTACCATTGAGCGCGGTGACGTCATCGCATACTCGGACAATTGACATGTCTGCCCAAACACATTGACTAGCTGTTACCATTGAGCGCGGTGACGTCATCGCATACTCGGACCATTGACATGTCTGCCCAAACACATTAACTAGCTGTTACCATTGAGCGCGGTGACGTCATTGCATACTCGGACCATTGACATGTTTGCCTAAACACATTAACTAGCTGTTACCATTGAGCGCGGTGACGTCATCGCATACTCGGACCATTGACATGTTTGCCTAAACACATTGACTAGCTGTTACCATTGAGCGCGGTGACGTCATCGCATAATCGGACCATTGACATGTTTGCCTAAACACATTAACTAGCTGTTCCCATTGAGCGCGGTGACGTCATCGCATTCTCGGACCATTGACATGTTTGCCTAAACACATTAACTAGCTGTTCCCATTGAGCGCGGTGACGTCATTGCAAACGCTACGTAAGGCTGAATTGGATAACACCAGCTCGTTTGCATGTTAATTAACAAAGTACTTGCCTACCAAGAACACCACGGCCACAGCTCTCAGAGAGGCGGGCTGGCTGCTAAACCAAGCACTCGAAGGCCAGTCAGAAAACTTTCATGTATGGGTGAAAAAATTAGCAGATAATTGAACAGCAACACAGACCTCTCGTCAGTGAGAGCCAAAAGTGACTGGTAAGTTGCGTCACCTGGGGAGGCATGACTGGGGGCCAAGGCATGACTGGGCATCGAGGCCTGACTGAGCAACGAGGTATGACAGGGCAACGAGGCATTACTGATAATTTTTTGCAAAAAATGGGCAATGGGGCATGACTGGGTATCGAGGCATGTCTGGGCATTGAGGCATGTCTGGGCATTGAGGCATGACTGGGCTTCGAGGCATGACGAAGAATCAAGGCATGGCGTAGCATCGAGGTATGACTGGGCAATGATGCATGACGGAAGTTCAAGGCATGACTAGAGATCAAGTCATGACATGGGATTGAGGCATGACTAGGGATCGAGGCATGACTTGGGATCGAGGCATGACTAGAGAACGAGGCATGACTAGGGATCGAGGCATGACTAGGGATCGAGGCATGACTAGGGATCGAGGCATGACTAGGGATCGAGGCATGACCGGGATCGAGGCATGACCGGGATCGAGCCATGACCGGGGTCGAGCCATGACCGGGGTAGAGGCATGACCGGGGTAGAGGCATGACCGGGGTTGAGGCATGACCGGGGTCGAGGCATGCCCGGGGTCGAGGCATGACCGGGGTCGAGGCATGACTGAGTATCCAGGCATGAATGGCGATCGAAGCATTATTGTGGGTCGAGGCATTAGTGGGGATCGAGGCATGCCTGGGGATCGAGACATGACTAAGGAGGTATGACTCACCCTACAGCAACCAAAGTCGTCAGCGACTGGCCTGGCAGAGAGCGAGCCTCAGAGCAGGTGTCCTTGTAAGGTAAATACTCGAAGGCAACATAGGCAGGAGCCCGCGCACCTGACGCTGTAGCAGCGATTACAGGAGACAGACTCGGTGATACACGTCATAAACTGCAGCATCACAGACTACAAACGGTAGCATCACAGGCTACGAACGGCAGCATCACAGGCTACGAACGGCAGCATCACAGGCTACAGACGGCAGCATCACAGGCTACAAGCGGCAGCATCATTGATACGGAGGTAGCGCAAAAAGAAACAGGGAAAGAGTCACCAATTGTTAACGTTGACGTTAAAATTGCAATTATAACATACAAAGAAAAATAAGTTATTTCCCCGCATTCTATTCATCGCATTGCATCGAACAACAGAAATCCCTTGTGTGACCCTCGGCTCAAGGCCAACGTTTGACCCTCTGCTCAAGGTTTCACTAGAATCAAGCAGATTAATTACCTCGATGTTAATGGATTGGTAGGGAGTAGTGATGTATAGAGCGGCCTATAGTGAAGATATCTGCGCCTCTGGCTTTCTTAATATATTACTCATACTGTTGCTAACCATCACAACGATTATGGTCAATTTGTTAGCGTCAGTTGGCACCAAATGCGCGTGTATTCAGAATAGTAGCTTGTCAGAAAAAGAAGACTATTCACCCGCAAAATTCAGAAGCATCCCTAAAAAGCCAATTCGGTGTGATGATAAAAAGAACAGTTCCAGTGTGACATCATCAAAGTACTTGTCAAGAACGGCCATCGTAAACGCTCACTTCAACATCCCAAACGCTGGTGTGCCAACAACATTAGCGACAGCTGGCCTTAAAAGGGGGGCAGCAGCCGCTTGCAGGGCACAGTCCTGATACAGTTGACTGGGTGAAGGTCGGCCAAGGCTTAGGGTAGAGAGGGAGCGAGAGGCAGGTCGGTTAGTTTGGGTAGCCGACCTGCCCGGGAGGTTGACCTGGAGCTGCCTGTACGAAGGACAACACTAGGGTTCGGAGATGCCTGCTATTACCTCAAGCTCGGTATTGCTTCCTTTTTTTAGCTTTTAAGCGTAAAGTTACGTTAATTTAATTTCCAACAAGCGCTGGAGCATGGTCAAACTGTGGCATCAATGGGCACCTACCCTTTAACAGCAAGCAGCGTGGGTAACTACACCAGCCCCAGCATGTGTCTTGGGTCTTGTTGACACTATGAAGAAAACAATCCGAACTGTAACACACTACAATATTCTGTGATATAAAGCAAGCTTCAAGGCACTGCCTATCGGGCTGGCAGGCACACAGACTTAATACTTGGGAACACATACGCTCTAGGGTGTGTGACAGCTTCAAGTGGCAATTCTACAAAAAATCATCCATGTGGCACTAACCAGGGGATGTGGCCACATCGCCACACCAATCGCGGGCCACCAAATGAACCTTGGCTCGGTAACATCAGCTAGCTTCTTCCCAGTGGCGGCTCAACAAACCAGGGTTGGACACAGACGTTAACATCAGCTAGCTTCTTCCCAGTAGCGGCTCAACAAAGCAGGGTTGGACACAGACGTTAACATCAGCTAGCTTCTTCCCAGTAGCGGCTCAACAAACCAGGGTTGGACACAGACGTTAACATCAGCTAGCTTCTTCCCAGTAGCGGCTCAACAAACCAGGGTTGGACACAGACGTTAACATCAGCTAGCTTCTTCCCAGTAGCGGCTCAACAAAGCAGGGTTGGACACAGACGTTAACATCAGCTAGCTTCTTC
>SDVV010021928.1:0-13038 GCA_016164225.1 Gammarus roeselii
TACATATATTTATATCCAGACATTCCCGCAAAGCTTGAGTCTTTCGTACTGCGCGAGAAACAGTGTAGGTCTGTCAACCCTAGCTTAGGTTACACGGTGTGGAACCTTTTCTTCGCGTATTTTCTATCAACCTCCAGAGTGTTTCTTTTAGCAAGCGGCAGTTTGCCCCCATATTAGATTACTTGACCGAGAGACGTCGACAAGGGTATATCATTTGAACTTGTCCGTTAAAATTAGCAAGCTAGCAATTTGGGGCCGGGATTCGATAACGAAGAAGAGCCGTGTTTCACTTTCATAGCCTATGGTAACCTCTTAGTTGTAACTCATTAGAAGGGATTGTATTTAACGGCTGAATTTACTTGTATGACAATGGGTGACAAGAATGTGAGTAACACGCCTCCTCAAAGTTACCAAACTGTCGAGTTGTTCCCTTATTGGAGGATCATTCCTACACATAACGCAAGGCACACCCTTTCTGGGAGATTTTTAAGTTATTCGGGTAGTGAGGTGATTGGGACATCACACAACGTAACAAAACAGCACGGGAGGAGGTAAGCCCCATTAGAGCAGCGATTGAAGCTGGTTATCCCTGTTATATATAGGTTGTTGTTAACTCAGTGTGATACTTTGCTAGATCATAAAATATGACGTGATAAATAGTTTTATATTTAGATGCGTGTAATATTGCATTCAGTGTTTATATGTCTTGCTTTTGTATCTTCCTACAGGGTGGGTGTTCTGTTCTCTACTCTACACTCCTCTGTTCGCTCTGTTCTGTTTTCTACTCTACACTCCTCTGTTCGCTCTGTTCTGGTCTCTACTCTACACTCCTCTGTTTGCTCTGTTCTGTTCTCTGTTCACTTTGCTTTTCTTTGTGAGCTTCACTCAACTTTATTGTGCGTAAATATCCAGGTACATAACTTAACGATGTTCTCATACCGTCTCTTGTTACAGTATCACAATCCTTGTTCATGCTCGTTTGAGAAGTACCTTGTTTACATGTTATAGTTTCTTTATTCAAAATCATATGACAAAAATATCTAGTCATCATTACAGCCTTGCTCCACCTTTAACGCTTTGAACATTCTTCAAAGTTGAAGTTTAAAACAATATATGGGAGGGATTAGCGGAATAGATAGAGTTGGAGTTTGGGCTGAGGTTAAAGAATGGTAGCAAAGGTGGGAGCTAGAGGGAAGAACGGATGGAGGGGGGTAATATATGGGAGGGATTGGCGGGAAAGTTGGAGTTTGGGCTGAGGTAAGGGAATGGTAGCGAAAGGGGAGAATTTGCTATAAAGCATAGTTAGACTAATTTGTGTGAGTAGTGTAGAGTGGAGGAGGAGGGTAGGAGAAGAAATGAGGAGGCACTGAGGGGACGCTATTGCTGCGACCGTGTTGAAAAGGCGTTACATGGGAGCTAATTGTGTGGGGATGATGAGGAGTCACTGATTGGTGATCGTTAGTTTGAATTTTAGTTTGGGGGTGACAAAAGGGCGCTAGGATATGAGTTGTCTGCGAGTAGATGTCTTTTGCTGACGTGTGATGGGGTGATGATACGTGATGATGGCCATATGATGGAGGGAAGTGGAGAAAGGGAGGACACCAGAGTGATGATTACTTACTTCTGACATTGTTATAGTATAGGGATGGCAATACCTCAACCCTTTGAGGAACATAACGTGCTACCGTGATAATTACGCTATTGTTTAGACTTGCATTCTCCGAATGAAACAATCGTTCGTCGGAACACCAGTGAATTCGTCTCTTAGTTTGCCTGCTGGGATAACTTTGAGCCTCAAAGAGTGGCAAAGACTCATGAAACGGCGCCTCTGTTCCATTGTTTTCAGATTGAGGGGTTCTGCCATGTACATCTTAGCATTTTTGTTTTTCGTTAAAATTGTGGTGGTCATTTTCACTACTACTTCATTTTCGACGTAGTCCGTGAGCACAATAATGTAATTTTTGAATGGATTTGCGCTTCCAATGGTTTTAGACAGAGCACCATAATCGTAAATATTTATTTTTTCAAAAGTGCATTTATCTGAAAGGTCGGACGTTTGCACATTTTTCAAGAGCATATCACCAATGAGCATTGTCTTAGGGGTCTTGGTATTTTCTGTTGACCCGGTGCTGGTGCCTGATGCTTCAGAGTGAACCGGCTTCGCTGTTGCGGATTTTTCTGTTGAGGTGACGATTAAAGGCTCTGTAACGGAGGAATAAATGAGAGTTATGGACTCAATTTCATAGGTACAAGGGGTAGGAGATGGAAAGCTCAGCAGCGTTGGGTGAGTATCTGTCACCGAATGAGCTACCCTTGGTAGGCTTCTCCTTATCACGTTTTGGGGCACATGTACTGGCCACCTGAGTGTGTGGGCAATGCGGCAGCTATATGTTTATATGCTTGCTGGTTCTGGTGCATTTTTGGCTTTTGCATGATATGTAGTCTCTGTTATTCTTGGCACATGCGCATTTCTCGCATGTTCCACTATAACACATGCAGCTAAATTTGCTTTTGTTGGCAGTGTGGCTGTGGGGTGACATGTCTTTAATTCAAGGTTAAATCTCAGTGAAGTGGACTACTTAGAGAGTTTGTTGTTGAAGGGGCTTAGAGAGCGTCTTATTAGCTTATCATTTTAGGGCTCTGTGTTAAGATGAGGACCCGTGACCTTATATTGTGCAGGATCGTGTGTGGGCATTGCCTATCGTTCAAACTCCTTAAAATCTTTGTTCAATCGTTCAAAAACATTTCAATCTTTGTCCAATTTATTTTACCGCTTTAATCCTACTTGCTTTTAATTGTATGCCAACATTACAAACACTTTGTAATAAGAAGAACAATAATTTCAGAAAGAGGCAGAGACAGATAATTAGCTCTATTAATTTTAATAAATGCTGACTAAGCCTATGCAAAGCTGTTTGATATAAACTTAATCTGAAGATGCAGGTTCAAGATATTATTCTATTGGTAGAAGGAAATCGCACCAAAGAATTAAGTTTTGGGTTATAACAATTTGTTTAAATTATTCAGAACTTTGTTAATATTTAGAAATAATTCAGACAAGAGGGACTAATATTTAAGCTAAAAAATTTAATAAATGTTGACAGGCCAAAAAGAGATTTGTCATAGCGTAAACTGAAAAATTCGGAAAGAAATACTCTCATAATCATCCATCTTAACTGGAATTTTTTGAGTTGTCGTTCACTTTACTATTTGTTCCTCAGAGCCTCCCATTTGCGCAGGTTGATGAGACATAGGCAGAAACGATATAATAATTTCTATAGTGTATGAAGTACCTGATGGTGAATTTGCAGTCCATAAGGTCAACAGGCTTATACTTCGGTGCAATTTACTCGAGGAACCAGAATGAGTTCTAAACTTAAGACGGGAGGAGAGGCAGTGGAAAAGAGGGCGGGGGTAGAGAGCAGCATCAGCTACTCATGACCGTGGGAATGGGAGAGGAGCGCACATGTGTACACATTAATCGAAGCCGCACACATTTCCGATATTTGAGATAAGATATGTCCTAAAACGGCATCCTACATGTAGATAATTTTCATAAATAATCTTGAAGTAACAGGGAAAGAGATGGGCAACCTTGGTTTTGACGGTTGTCGGAAAATAATTGAAAAAAGTAAATTGTTTTATACCTATGAAAATTTAACATAAAACAATCCTGAGCAAAACACGAATGAAGGCTTAAAAGCTCAAAAAATAATCTGCTCAGACGTGTATAACATAGATTCACACAATCTAACCCTCCTAGATATTTTAATTAGAATAGCTGTTCGAATAACAATTTTTGTCTTAGAGCCAGTTATGTGTGCTAGTTAATGCGACCTAGGAAGAAGCGATATACACTTGCTCAAGAAAATGATGCGATGAGTTATGTGGAGTAGTAAAGAAAACATGAACACAATTTTCAATTAAACGAATGCGGCTCCAGTCTACGATTTTATTTGTGTAAAAGATATCCTACGAGTGATCTGCAGTCCGAAAGAATTTACAGTCTTATACTATGGTGTGTAATTTATTCGAGGAAAGGCGATGAATTCTAATTGTCAAAATTATGAAGTATTACGTTAATACAAATTAATCTACAGAGTTATGAACTAAAAAGCACGGTAATGGGCAAGGAATGACTGCCGATCTATTGTACATGAACATGGCGCAAATTCATATTCATTATATTCGCGGTCACGCTGCATTTTCGGAGTACAGTATAAAATAGATCGCGGTTCTGCATGAAATGTTTCAAGTACTTATATAGCACGGTGAAATTGTTCAAACTGTCCTCCTGTTCATCACCGTTTCACTACATAATAGGTAAATTAAATATATATGCAGGGAGTCTACGAATAAAAATTGTCATTCGTAGAAGACAGAGCGACGAATATTTTCGCAAGAAAGGAACGATCGAAATTGGTTTTTCCTGATCAAATGAAGGTATTCAAATGAAGATATTCAGTTCAAGTATCGACTGCATGTGACGCAAACTGATAGGAGGAGCAGTGGAAAAAGGGGCGGGGGCGAGGGTAGAGAGAAGCCGTTCATGACCGTGGGACGATGATAGGCACGCACGTGTGAACGCATCAGTCTAAAATGTACACAACTCCGTTTTTGTTAGGGTGTGACGATTTGCTTTGGCAAGTTTTCGAGCGTGAGTTAAGGCTTTTTCAATATTATGTAGGATTTATTTTCTTATGTTGTACAGCTGAGATATAATTTAAAAAAGATTGCCGGAATCATTACGCCTAAGAAAAACAGAGCACATACGGAAAAAAGCTGCACTGATCAAGGTCTGACAATGAAATTTCTTAAAGATGTTTATCAGCTGACAAACATTTAGAGAGTGAAATTCTTCATTTTTCGCGAGGTATTTCACCAGGAAATGTAACGCGGGTTTGAAAATGTCATGAGATTATTTAAACTAGAGATGTTGAGAGACATGGAAATTTATACATGTGGCGCAGCGGCACACAACAACGTGGAATTATAGGTCTACAAACTGCATTTAGGCGAGCATCTTGCCCACGCGAACATCTTATGATCATTATCTTGCGCGCTGTAAATGAAGATTGATTTCCCTACCTGTGATGTAATTAAAAATCTGTTTACTTTTTACATTGGGATATCAAGTAACAAGAAAGGTAACCTATAACGACATGAATTAAAGCTAATAGTAAAATTGAAGCAAACTAAACAATTACCTTAGCATTTATTCTAGGAAAAAATGCTAAAGTATATATCCTGGGCGCAGGATAGAAGATAAGGAACGCATTAAATTAATCTATGAAACATGAATACGAGCTAATCGGAGAACAAATGCTAACTGAGAAAAGAATCTTCTAGTACATTGCATGAGAAAATTAAACCTTGAAATAGTCTTGGGAGCAATGAGCTCATGGGCTCAAAGTAGTTTATGAGCTCAAAAAAGCGATCAACAAACACATTGAATAATTTAACAAACAAATATTCATCTTGTGGCGGAAATATACTTGGCACAGGGCAATAAACCACCAAGAAGTGCAACTAACTAAGTGAAGTGTAACTTATTGAACGGCAAGAAAGAGAAAGTAGAATATCAGCACTGGAAAAATTTAAAAGTGTTGACCTTTAAACTGGCCCAAAACAGCAGCTGGAATGAAACGTGGGTCCCACTATTTGGCCTGCGGGATCCTGAAGCAGGTCGAAGCGGTTGAAGTT
Organism: Gammarus roeselii; assembly: GCA_016164225.1. Lineage (NCBI taxonomy): Eukaryota > Metazoa > Arthropoda > Malacostraca > Amphipoda > Gammaridae > Gammarus > Gammarus roeselii. The sequence goes on from SDVV010021928.1 coordinate 5,704, forward strand.
GAGCGACAATTGGTTGCAGCTAGGGATTTTCCAGCCGGTCGAAAGTCGATCCACAATATATGCAGCGCGGGATCATCGAATGGGTGGGTGGAAACAGCCAGTCCACTGATGGCGGAGAGGAGGGCGTAGGTGGCAAGGCTCCAGAAGGTGGGGGCGGAGAGGTGTAGGTCCGCTACACCCAGCCTAGGCAGTAGAACGTGGTGCAATTGGTTGCCAGAAATTACCCAGATAGCTTAAACCTGTTACTATTGAAATATTCTCTGCCACAAAACACAATGCAGTTATCAATAAAAGAAACATTTACTGTAACTTCAGAGTATAGCTGATTTTATATGGGAAATGCTACATCAAATTATGGAAATGTAAGAAATCGCTGCTATTTACTCTGGAATATAAAACGTGTAGACGGGACTCTTTCCCTTATCGTGTAAAGGCAACTTTTTTCCTCATCATGTACAGGCGACCCTTTTCATTATCGTGTAGAGGCGACCCTTTTCATTATCGTGTAGAGGCGACCCTTTTCCTTATCGTGTAGAGGCGACCCTTTCCTCATCGTGTAGAGGCGACCCGTTTCCCTATCGTGTACAGGCAACCCTTTTCCTAAGTTCAATTCATTACGGATTCTTCATGATCCCAGTGCACTAAGAAACCTCAACACTTTAATCTAATCTAAGGATTGCTTGCACACAAAATTTAAAGCTGTCTGAGAATTCTGAGAGGCCGCAGAAGTTGGCCACCATTTTTGCTTGTACGCTGCAGGTGATGACTACTATGGATGAATCAAGTAGTGGCTACTATGGATGAATGCAAGTGATGGCTGCTGTAGATGAATGCAAGTGATGGCTACTTTGGATGAATGCAAGTGATGACTACTATAGATGAATGCAAGTGATGGCTACTATAGCTGAATGCAATGTAATAGCTACTATGGATGAATGCAAGTGATGGGTACTATAGATGAATGCAAGTGATGGCTACTATAGCTGAATGCAATGTAATAGCTACTATGGATGAATGCTAGTGATAGCTACTGTAGATGAATGCAAGTGATGACTACTATGGATGAATTCAAGTGATGACTACTATAGATGAATGCATGAGATGACTACTATAGATGAATGCAAGTGGTGGGTACTACAGATGAATGCAAGTGATGGGTACTATAGATGAATGCAAGTGATGGTTACTATAACTGAATGAAGTAATGACTACTAAGGATGAATGCAAGTGATAATTACTGTAAATGAATGCAAGTGATGGCTACTATGGATGAATGCAAGTGATGACTACTATAGATGAATGCAGGTGATGGCTACTATAGATGAATGCAAGTGATGGGTACTATAGATGAATGCAAGTGATGACTACTATGGTTGAATGCAAGTGATGACTACTATAGATGAATGCAAGTGATGACTACTATAGCTGAATGCAAGTGATAGCTACTATAGCTGAATGCAGGTAATAGCTACTATGGATGAATGCAAGTGATAGCTACTGTAGAAGAATGCAAGTGAAAGCTACTATGGATAAATGCAAGTGATGGCTTCTATAGATGAATGGAAGTGATAGCTACTGTAGATGAATGCAAGTAATGGCTACTGTGGATGAATGAAAGTGATAGCTACTATAGATGAATGCAAGTGATAGCTCCTATAGATGAATGCAAGTAGTGACTACTGTAGATGAATGCAAGTGATAGCTACATAAGCTGAATGTAAGTAATATCTAGAATGGATGAATGCAAGTGATGGCTAATATAGATAAATGCAAGTGATGGCTACTATAGATGAACGCAAGTGATGGCTACTGTAATTGAATGCAAGTGACAGCCACTATAAATTATTGCAAGTGATGGCTACTATAGATGATGCCAGTGATAGCTACTGTAGATGAATGCAAGTGATGGCTACTCTATCTGAATGCAAGTGATGGCTGCTATAGACGATTGCAAGTGATGACTATTGTAAATGAATGCAAGTGACTGCTACTTAAGATGAATGCAAGTGATGGCTACTGTAGATGAATGCAAGTTATTGATACTATACATGAATGCAGGTGATGGCTGCTCTAGATGAATGCAAGTGATGACTACTATAGATGATTGCAAGTGATAGTTACTACATATGAATGCAAGTTATGGGTACTAAAGACGAATGCAAGTGATGGCTACTATAGATGAATGCAAGTGATGGCTACTGTAAATGAATGCAAGTGATAGCTTTTATAGGTGAATGCAAGTGATGACTACTGTAGATAATTGCAAGTGATGGCTACTATAGATGAATGCAAGTGATAGCTACTGTAAATGAATGCAAGTTATAGCTACTATGGATGAATGTAAGTGATAGCCACTGTAGATGAATGCAAGTGATAGCTACTATAGATGAAGGCCAAGTGTTGACTAGTGTGGGTGAATGCAAGTCATGCTTCTATAGATGAATAAAAGTTATGACTACTATAGATGAATGCAAGTGATGGATACTACAGATAACTGCAAGTGATGGCTACTGTGGATGAATGCAAGTGATTGCTACTATGAATGAATGCAAGTAATGACTACTATAACTGAATGCAAGTAATGGCTACTATGGATGAATGCAAGTGATGGCTGCTGTAGATGAATGCAAGTGGTTGCTACTGTAGCTGAATGCAAGTAGTAGTTATAATGGATGAATGCAAGTGATGACTACTAAATATGAATGCAAGTGATGACTACTATAGATGAATGCAAGTGATGGCTACTGTAAATGAATGCAAGTAATGACTATTATGAATGAATGCAAGTGATAGCTACTATAGATGATTGCGAGTGATAGCTACTGTAGTTTAATGCAAGTGATGGCTATTATAGCTGAATGCAAGTGATGGCTACTATAGACGAATGCGAGTGATAGCTACTGCGGATGAATGCAAGTAAAAGCTACTATAAAAGAATTCAAGTGATGACTACTATAGATGAATACAAGTAATGGCTACTATAGATGAATGCAAGTGATGGCTATTGTAGATGATTGCAAATGACAGCTACTATAGATGAATACAAGTGATAGCTACTGTAGATGAATGCAAGTGATGACTACTGTAGATGAATGCAAGTGAAAGCTACTATAAATTAATGCAAGTGATAGCTACTATTGATGAATGCATGTGATAGCTACTGTAGATGAATGCAAGTGAGAGCTACTATAGATGAATACAAGTGATGGCTGCTCTAGATGAATGCAAGTGATGGCTACTGTCGATAAATGCAAGTGATGGCTACTGTAAATGAATGCAAGTGACGGCTGCTATAGATGAATGCAAGTTATGGCTACTATAGACGAATGCAAGTGATGGCTACCATAGATGAATGCAAGTGATGGCTACTATAGATGAATGCAAGTGATGGCTACTATGGATGAATGCAAGTGATGGCTACTGTAAATGAATGCAAGTGATGGCTACTGTATATGGATGCAAGTGATGGCTACTGTAGATGAATGCAAGTGATGGCTACTATAGATTAATACAAGTGATGACTACTGAAGATGACTGCAAATGATAGCTACTGTAAATGATTGCAAGTGATTGCTACTATAGATGAATGCAAGTGATGGCTACTATAGACGAATGCAAGTGATGGCTACTATAGATGAATGCAAGTGATGGCTACTATAGATGAATGCAAGTGATGGCTACTATAGATGAATGCTAACAAGGTATTATGTAAAATATTTTTCCGGCACCAGTCTTTAGAAGGTTATAGTATTCACGCCTTATGGCTTGGGTGACCACGGTGCTTAAACACTATCGCCACAAGACATGTTTTTGACAAAGTCGCCTCTCGGCAATTTGCTTCACATAATCCTGGTCGACTATAGCAATTGACCTAGAGTTTTAAGGTACATATGAATAATTTTTTCCTCATTCTTGTGAATTAGTTCTCTGTTGGAAACAGGGCTTGTTTGAAGACACAATTTTTGTTCGCGAAGTTGTAACAAATGCGGCATTCCCAAAATGCTTTATCTAATTGAAGTGTTTTGGGAGTGAAGTAATTTTTTGTACGGTCATTATAGAGGCCACCTGAGTCATGGCCGAGTGGAGTAGTTCAAAGTACGAGTTATATTGGCTACTTAGAGTCATAGTAGAGCAAAGTAATTATGGCTAGGCTACTTAGAGTCATGGTAGAGCGAAGTAATTCTTAGTACAAACACAAACGGAGCTATCTAGGGTCGCGCAGAGTGAAGTAATTCAAAGCACGAGCTCACGCTATTGGTTGCAAAGAGCCATGGCAGAGTGAATTAGTAGGTCAAAACATGTTCGCACCGCATAACTATTTTTCACACGTATGTTACTAGGAACGTCTGAGTAGTATCGGTCAGCAAGAGATTGTTTACTCGGCAGCCACGCCGTCCAGTGGTACTGCGTCGCAGCACGAGTGCTGATGGCGCCATGGTTCAAATGAGCAGAGTTACAAACGCTCGAGAGGAAATGATATTTTTCATTTATCGTTAAGCCAGGCAAATCCAATCTCGCCAATGAACAGTTCAGTTAGGGATTTAAGTTTAACGCAAGAGTTGGATGACACTTCTCCTAATTGCGGTTACACCAGTTGTAAGCCGACTTCCAATTTGTAGAAACAAATACCGTAAAAAAATCCAAATACAGTGGAATTCATTCATGAAAAACATTTGTTAAAACATAGTTTTTTTGTTACAAATACACCATTAACGAATTTTCATTCACTGTTACGCAGTAAACCCTTTGTTATGAAACCTAAGTAGCAGTTCGACGTTCAGTCGCAACACAAAAACCCACAAAATAAACGAAGCGATGTCACCAACTGCAGTGCACAGCGACAGCAATAACCCATCAGATTCAGTTATAAAGCAGAAAATAACATCGATGAACTATGACGGCAGCAGGGGCAGGCAATAGCAGTACCCACATTAATGGGCATTCACGGCGTAAAATGACAAAAGCAGTGACCCTAACAAACAACACCGTCATCAGAGGCCGAGTCCCTGCCACGTGGCACCGTAGAAACTACAGTTCAGTTGGAAAAGTCGCAAGCAGTAGAGCCGGTGGTTAAGGGGATGTATCATCAATCGTCGCAAAGTCAGATGCAAAGTGATGCAGTTACGGTGGCCAATGCCTATGCCTTGCCTGTTAAAGTACTCTGATGTTCAGGAACTCTGGATTTATTTTCCATCTATTTTGATTTGATTGGATTTGATTCCCATTTCCACCAGAGCCTCAACGCGGGTCATAATATGCTCCTCCGTAAGGGAGGAGCCTACTTTCTAACTTTAACGCTGTTAAAGTTAGAAAAATGTGAACACTTTAGCAGTGTCAGACGCAGGCTGGTGCGCACAAGAAAAACGCCCAGACGAAACGGATCTCAGCTTCCAATCATAAAGAACTTCATGAGTAATATGTACGCACGCTAGTGCGTACAGGTAGCATCGTCGAGACTGGTACAAGGCTTACGGCTACACGGACAAAGTCAGCTCCGACAGCAACCCAACACGACCTAGAACGCTACGCGGTCTAAGTCGATTGAAGTACACTTAATTTATTCAGATAAGACTCTGACGAAACGAATCCTCGCCTCCATTCAATCAATTAGGACCTCAAGAGTAATATGTGCAGAAGTGTCATCGTTGGAACTGGTACAAGATTTACGGCTACACGGACAAAGTCAGCTCCTACAGCAACGCAACAAAATGTTTACAGCTACACGACTAGTTTAGTAGAGGTATAATCTATTCAGGCAAGATATAAACACAGACGAAACGAATCCCCGCCTCCAACCCCTCAGAACTCCATGAGTAATATGCAAGCGTGCCAGTGCGCACAGATAGTATCGTCGAAATTGGTGCAAGGTCTATGACTTCACGGATTAGATCAACTCCAACCGCAACGCGTCACAATGTTTATAGCTACGCAGTCCAGGTCAACGCCAGAAACTACATATGGGCCATGCACGCGTGAGCGAGCACAGACTGAAAAGAAAACACCTTATTCAAAAAATCACAAACAGAAACTCCCGCACCAATACACCAGCACTGTTATACATGACAAAATTGCGGATCGTGAGCAAGAAAGTAAGGTCAGGTTCGTCATATGCAGAAAAACTGCTAAAATTATTGCTTATGTACTTATTGTTTAAAGGGATAGGGTGGGGGAGAGGCACAGGTCCCTTAGGCCCTAAAAGAGACCGACGAATCCTGGAGGGTAACCCAAGTCCTGCGGGTCTTCCCGAGCTCCCCCGGTCCCCCTAGACCCCTCGTCCCCCGGGACCCCTCTCAAATCATTTCGGCCAGTCTTGGCTCGTCGCAACCAACTCGACTCGCCTCGGCATGTTCCGACTGATCTCGACGCACCTCGACCAGCCTCGACGTGGCTCTCCCTCTCTGCGTTAGTAATCGTGTGGACTGTTATAACCCAATTCTTCTCTCAAGCATTTTAGGGTGGGAGTGGGGATGCAGAGGTACCTCAGGTCTTATAAGAGCCCGACGAATCCCGGAGGGTAACCCGATTCCCCCGGGTCCCCAGAGCTCCTCGGGTACCCTCGTCTGAGCTCATCTCGGCTGGTCTCGAATCAATTCGGCTGGTCTCGGCCCATGGCGACCAACTCGACTCGCCTCGACATTTTTCGACTGATCTCAAAGCACCTCTACCAGCCTTGACGCGACCCTCGCCCTCTGTGCCAGTAATCCGCGGACTGTAATCATTAATTGTTCTACTCAAGCATCTCACATATGTACATTTCTCTGTGTATGGGTTTTACAGCGTGGTGAGAGGGAAGCAGGGGTCCCAGGGTTCAAAAGGGCCTCAAGTGAGTCCTAAAATTTTTCAAAGGGGCCCCAAAGGGTCTCAAGGGTGTCTCAAAAGACCCCGGAAGGATCCAATTGGGTCCCCCCAAACCCTCCTGGTCTTCCAAATCCCCCGGGTTACCGAAACCCCCGGGTCCTTCGAGTTCCGCGGGTCCCACGAGTACCCTCCATTCCCGGGTCACCTAGTCTTAACGAGCCTCGGTTCGTCTCGACTCGTCGCCTTGCCAGTCGACTCGTCTCCACTCACCTCAACCTGCCTCGAGTTGCCTCGTCCCCTCCACGCACAGTGTCATTCAAGACTTTCACTCTCTAAGACCAACATAATTTTTTTTTTTACCATTTACCCATCAAAACGCCTAGATGTGCTCGGACATTTATTAGGCGCCCGGGAGAGAGCAAATTCTCCCACCGTAGGTTGGGCTAGACTAACTAACACACCACATAGTCCACCTAGGGCCCCTGCGGGCGTCTAACGATACATAATTATATAACAAATCCAAAATTGATCACCATG
>SDVV010021929.1:0-13038 GCA_016164225.1 Gammarus roeselii
CCTGGCCTCAGTTCTCTTGCCTCAGTTCCCTGGCCTCAGTTCCCTGGCCTCAGTTCCCTGGCCTCAGTTCCCTGGCCTCAGTTCCCTGGCCTCAGTTCCCTGGCCTCAGTTCCCTGGCCTCAGTTCCCTGGCCTCAGTTCCCTACCCTCAGTTCCCTGGCCTCAATTCCCTGGTATCAGTTTCCTGACATCAGTTCTCTGGCTATAGTTCCCTGGCCTCAATTCCCTGGCCTCAGTTCCCTGGCCTCAGTTCCCTGGCCTCAATTCCCTGGCCTCAGTTTCCTAGCCTCAGTTCCCTGGCCTCAGTTCCCTGGCCTCAGTTCCCTGGCCTCAGTTCCCTGGCCTCAGTTCCCTGGCCTCAGTTCCCTAGCCTCAGTTCCCTAGCCTCAGTTCCCTGGCCTCAGTTCCCTGGCCTCAGTTCCCTGGCCTCAATTCCCTGGCATCAGTTTCCTGGCATCAGTTCCCTGGCCTTAGTTCCCTGGCCTCAGTTCCCTGGCCTCAAATCCCTGGCCTCAAATCCCGGCCTCAGTTCCTCGGTCTCAATTCCCCGGCCTCATTGCCCCGGCTACAGTATCACCGCATAGTGAGTGCCCCTACCACAGTACCGCTTCCACGGTGTCGCTGCCACAGTGCCTCCACACAGCGGCACCAAACAGTGCCCCGACCAGTGCCGCCAGGCGTCAACATTACTCCAGAGTTGAGGGGCCTTCCCAGCGGCTGTCACAAAGTTACCTTCCTCGCATTCAAAGTTTCAATTGGAGGAATTTCCCTCCCCCTCCACCTCCTTGAATACCTTGAACCGCTGCTTCTTGGTCGGTCGTTTGGAGGGTGGTCATGGTTCGGAGGGTGTGGGCAGTATTGGACGTGATATTGAATCTACTTACATTTATCAAATACTTCGACCAATCTTCAGGAGATGAATACGAACACATTAATTGAAATCGGGATCCAGACCGAGTAGAGCCGGTGCTGAGCACAGTACAGTATCTAGTCCGACACAGAGAAGGTCTGGTGTCGTACACAGTACAGTATCTAAACAGAATTTAATCCAACACCGAGAAGAACCAGTGTTGGACACAGTAGAGTATCTAGACAGTATCTCGCCCAACACCGAGAAGGGCTGGAGTTGGGCACAGTACAGTAACTCGATACATATTACAGTATATTGTGCAGATCTTTATTCAGATATCTGACAAAGTAATGGAAGAATGTATCTAGACACTGTACCTAGATACTATATCCTGTCCAAAGACTAAGTAGACACCCTGCGCAAAATCTGGAGGCTCATTTTTTCAGCAGATCCTGACACAGGCAGCAGGAACGGTTGCTGCGAGCCACCCTCACCGCCGACATTATGAAAAGTAGAGGGATCGCAGGCAGTGTAGGTACGATACTGGTGGACTAATCTTTAACTGCCTTGTCAGATGTCGGATCTTCACATCGGTGGGGCAGCCCCACCGATGTGAAGGATACGGAGTCCCTCTTCCTATTCGAACTTTTTGACGGACATAGAGTCGTTCTGGGAGTTGGACCGAGTCCTACTTCCTACTCGAATTCTTTGGCGAGTCCTGCTGGGAGTACAGATTAGCCCACGGACGGCACTGTCGCTGCCTGCAAGTGTTATGGAAGAATAAGCACGTGTTCCATCGATTTATGGTCGTCTTGGGACTCAATAGTTCCTTAGCTAATTAGTTATTTTGTTCTGTTAGACAAAGGATCGGAAGAAGCCTTTGTGGTGATAGGCACATGCTTCATTGCAAAGATAGGCTTGCCAGTCTTTAGAAATGGGCATGTTAGTCTTCGGAAATGAAGGACTTATGAATCGTTAGGATTTACAGAAATGCCAATCGTTGGGAATGAAAGGGATGCAAGTCCTTTGCAATGATGGGTATGCCAGTCTGTTGCAATGATGGGTATGCCAGTCATTTGCATTGATGGGCATGCCAGTCTGTAGCAATGATGGGTATGCCAGTCATTTGCATTGATGGGCATGCCAGTCTGTTGCAATGATGGGTATGCCAGTCTGTTGCAAGGATGGGTATGCCAGTCTGTTGCAATGATGGGTATGCTAGTCTGTTGCAATGATGGGTATGCCAGTCTGTTGCAATGATGGGTATGCCAGTCTGTTGCAATGATGGGTATGCCAGTCATTTGCATTGATGGGCATGCCAGTCTGTTGCAATGATGGGTGTGCCAGTCTGTTGCAATGATGGGTATGCTAGTCTGTTGCAATGATGGGTATGCAAGTCCTTTGCAATGATGAGTATGCCAGTCTGTTGCAATGATGGGTATGCCAGTCTGTTGCAATGATGGGTATGCCAGTCTGTTGAAATAAATGGGTATGCTAGTCTGTTGCAATGATGGGCATGCCAGTCTGTTGCAACGATGGGTATGCCAGTCTGTTGCAATGATGGGTATGCCAGTGTGTTGCAATGATGGGTATGCCAGTCCTTTGCAATGATGGGTACGCCAGTCCTTTGCAATGCTGGGCATGCCAGTCTGTTGCAATGGTAAGCGTTCCAGTATATAGTTATGATGGAAATTATGTTTATGGAACAACGATGGGAAAGCCAGTCTTTCGGAATGATGGGCATGACGGTCTTTAGATATGATGGGCATGTCAATCTCCAGAAATTATGGGAAGGCAGATTGGTAATAATAGGCAATCTTTTATTCAAGGATTATGTTAAGCTGAGAAGTTGAATTAATTTAGAAGTAGTTTCATGAAAACAAACTTTATTTTACACGTAGAGAACATTAAACGGTCTTCCATTTGAGCTCTGAAAAGAAGCTGGGAAATGAGGTTAGTTTTCTAAAGTATTTATTGTTCTAAACGAACAATTTGACCTCTTTTGCTCTTCTTCGCTAGTGAAACTGACATCTCAATCAGATAAGCTCGATGAACGGTCCGACGGACTCATGGTCTGACGGTCACATGGGCCGACGGAAACACGGTCCGACGGAGACACGCTTCGACGGATACACGGTCCGACAGCCACACAGCCTAAAGGACACACGGTTCGGAGGACAAACGCCCGGAACACACACGGCTCGGCGGACATTCGACCGGGTTGACACACGCGTTCAAATTAGATCCGTTTAGAACCGTTCATAACCGTTCCCGGTAATTTCGAATTAGATCAGTTTAGAACCGTCGATATCTGTCTCCGTGAGTTTATATGTATAAATAATGTGTTTGGGATGAGCACGGCATCACTTGTTTGATATCGCAAGTTTCTTATTTGAATTCTTGCCCGTAAATGTATCACCGTTTAACGCACATGCTACTTATCACCTCATTCATATTGATCATCATCGGAAAACTGTTAACTGATTTAATTCGGTATTGAAAAATTTACATCGCAAACAGTCTAGCCTCTCCGGCCAACAAGCTAGAAGTGGTGCAGCCGTTGAGAGCCCCTCCCCACCGCAGAGGGCATTCCTGTCTGCCTCAGCGGGAGGTCTACCTTTCTCTGCATGTGCCTCTTACAAGAGCCAGCCTGTTACTTTTCCCAGCATTAGTGCAGTACCAACTCAACTTCAACTATGCATCTGTCATGTAGGTTACTTTTGCATTGTAAATACTAATACAACCTTATCAATGTAACAAAAAAATGCATACATAACTAAATTCAAAAGTTTTGCACCAATTGCGTTAAAAAAACAAAAATAATGAACAAAAAGAAGTACAATTTGCGTCTAACATCTGTCTATGTAAAGTAACAGTAAAATAATAGTGTAAAGTAAACGTAAAACAATACAATCACATAAATAATTCATACATTTTCATTTATCCCTTGTAAACAGCATGATATCTGGTTTTTAGTTAGTGAAAAATATTTTAATTCAATTCATTTTAATCCCTCGCAGAAACTCATCACTGTAGGTCATACATAAATCACCCAAAAAAAACATCTGTAGGTCATCTGGAAAAATAAATCATCTCATCCCGCATCTAGTTAAGCTCATTATTCACATATCAGCTGTGTACAAGGATAAGTTCACGGTCTGTAGCTGCTCACTTAACAAATCCAAGATGACTCATGCTGCAAAACTAGATTGTGTTACTTGACGCCAATCGTACACTCCCGAACTAATGTAGGGTGGTAGTTCGTCTAGGCAAACGTGTAATACGCCTCCAAACAGAGAGTGCAAAATAGCGACCTTTAAATTCTGCCAACAAACCGAAGAGATCAAGCAACTGAAAGCACAGTCAACTCATGCATCTGGTGGCCCTCAACGCAGATGCAGTTAACGCCGATACAAGGCAGCTAGCTGCTGAATTAGAACTGGAAAGCGTGCAGAAACAATTTCACGAACTCAAAGATATGATAAACAGCGAAATAGAAGCAACAAAAGGACATTGTTAAAACTACCCTGCATCGGGTAAATGAACTCCAAGTGCACTTAGACTCGGAACTGGCAAAGAAACTTACAGTTCTAGACTCAGAGACCAACGACCGTAACAAATCGATAGAAAAAAAGGTCAACAGTGCTGAGACACTCTACACAACTGTAGTAAACAGGCGGCAGGCAGACAGTGGCAGAGCATCACAGGTCGGGCGATAGTCCGGCAAGCCCGAACTGATACAAGCAACCGTTTCGGTGCATTGCCTGATGAAATACACTCTCAAAACACTGAGGAAATTATTGTGATTGGCGATTGCAATGTCACCTCCATCAAACCAAATCATCGAAAAGAGAGATTCCAACTAAAAAATACTCGGTAAACCAGGCTTGAAAGTTGACGATATTGAAGGTATAATCAAAAAAAAAAACATACTTTCATCTAAACCGATCATACAACAAGTCGGGGCAAAAGACGTGGGTGGGCAGACGGAAGAAACATGGGTGAGGTATAAAACCATGCTAACAAACGTCAAACGATCGCACGCGAACATCCATGTCACTGTCATCCTGTCCCATCCAAACCAAAGTAGATACAAATTAAGCGAAAGGATATTTCTAAACAATCGCAAAGCAACGTTCTGCAAAGCACAACAAATCTCATTCTCGGACCATTGGGAAACGATGATCAACCTCAAAAACTATGAATTCGATAGAATCACCAACATGGTACACGTAAACACCTCTGGGCTTGATACCCTCGAAAGCATCCTTCAGAACGGCGATGCTGGCCTCGTCACCGAAATGAAATCAAAAAACATTCTCGACGCCCAACACAAGACTCCGTCATTATTACCCAGCGGAATGAGTCGACGGCCGCCGCCCGAGCAAGTCGCAATCACAGATCTTGCAGTAACGGTAGAGGAACAGTCAACAAAAATAGATTCACCACTAACAAAAAAGTCCATTGAAGTAACACAGCAGCCCCCGACCGCAACCGAAGAGTTTCTGGCTCTGCAAAATACTCTCAAATGTTACTATGTAAACGCTAGAAGTCTCTGTGACAAAATCGACGAATTGGGAATCCTCGCAATTAACGATAAGATAGAAATAATAGCCATCATAGAATCGTGGATGAAATCGAGCAGCAGAAATAATCTGGGCGAACTCACTCTCCCGGGTTTTTCCTTATTTCACAAAGATACACTAGGCCGTGAGGGTGGAGGAGTATTGTTTCTAGTAAAAATTACTTTACAAATGATAGAAGTCTGTATTCCAGGCAGCAGACACGGCATAGTTTCAATTCAAGTAGTCGGTAAACATACAAAGTGTCAAATCACACTAGTTTATCGTCCTCACATGAGCATTGTCGCGACATCGATTGGGAAACCGAAGAATGTACGGCCACTGGCCAACGCCTGATAGATTTTACTGACAATAAGCATAAGACCCAAATGGTAATGACACCTACAAGAAGTAGCAATATTCTTAATCTTTTATTTAGTGCAAGCGACTCTCATGTCACGAACGTCGAAGTGGGCGAAGCCCTCGGAAATAGCGACCACAACTGTTTCAGTTCTAGGATTGAGGTCGAATTGAAAACGTCAATTAACTGCGAAAAAAGTCCACAACTTTAGATTAGCAAGTTTTGATAGCTAAAGAGAGGCAATAGCGTCAGCAAATATAACACTTGGAGAAGATGTCAATCGATCGCTAAGCAATTTTTTGAGTGCACCTCAAAATATTGAAAATGACTTTGTCCCTCGCAAAAACAGGCTAACAGCAGTCAATCAGACTTAGTACTGGAAAGGGAGAATTGTAGCACTTTCAGTCGCAAAAGAAAGCAAAGCATTCGAATAAACAAAAGCACCCACACGACGATGCAGCAAAAAATAAATAAAAATCAGCAGACGGATTTTCAAGACGGTCCAGAATCGAAAGAAAAAAGATTACGAAAATTAAATTGCGGCCAACGCCAAAACTAATCCGAAACAACTTTTCAGTTATATATCAATCAAAAAAATCAAGATCTGTATTTGGCTCTCTTGAAAATGATATCGGTGAGCTAGAAACCGGCGACACTAAAATGAGTGTCCTGCTTAACCAATTTTTCTGCTCTGCATTTACTTTAGAGAATGCGGATATTTCTAATCCTGAAGATATCATAGCACAAAGACAAATCGAAGCCCTCAGCACAGTGAACTTTGCCCCTGCCAAAGTTATTAAATCCATATAAAAGTTGAATGTTACAAAATCTCCCGGTCCAGACCAAGTTCATCCCTGAATACTGAAAGAGACTACGAACGGAATTGCCGAACATCTAGCAAACATTTTCGCCCAATCTCTCAGAAATGGCACCTGCCACTGTCAATAGAAAGACGCCAACGTCACCCAAATTTTTGAAAAAGGGACAAAAATTTTGCCGGAAATTACCGTCCAATTGGTCCTACCTCAGTCATTGGCAAATTTATGGAAAGTTTGATCATGGATAAAATCACAGAATTCATATGATTAAATCAGTTAATATGTATCTCTCAGCATGGCTTCAGACGCAATCGTTCGTGTTTTACTAACCTGCTGATTTTTTTATGAATATAATTGAATTGCACGACGTGGAGTCTCTGATCGACATCATTTACCTTGACTTTTAAAAAGCTTTCAACAAAGTTCCTCACAAACGCTTGGTTAATAAATTACACAGCGTCGGTATTCGAGGAGAACTCAATACCTGGGTAAAATGCTGGTTCACGGATCTTCCTCCAATTGGGGTGAAGTTACAAGCGGCGTGCCCCAAGGATCTGTGTCAAGTCCAGTTCTCCTAATATTATTCATAAGCGATCTCGACAGCAACGTACTCTCGAACATTAGTAAGTTGGCAGACGATATAAAGATAGGAGGATAAGTGAAAACTAAACTTGAGTGTGAGCAGAATCAATTAGACTTGAACAAAATTGTTGAATGGTCAGAAAAGTGTCAAATGAAATTTAATGTCGACAAGTGTATCCTTAAGCACACTGGTCACAATAACCCTGAACACGAATATCCAATGTCCGGAAAGAAACTGATACCTGTCACCGAAGAGAGAGATCTAGGTGTCATCATTAGTAACGACTTGAAAAGCAGCAAGCAATGTAACGATGCAGCCAAAAAAGGCGATACAATGTTAGGAATGATATCCCGCACAATCACGTACAAGAGCAAGGAGCCAAAATAGTATTCGCAGATTATATACTGCATTTTTTAACCGCACCTTGAATATTCAGGCCAATTTTGGTCTCCATCCCTCAGAAAATACATTATTGAATTAGAGAAGGTCCAACGTAGAGCTACCAAACTAATCCCTTCGCTGCGAAATGAATCGTACAAAGAGAGACTTCGCGAACTCAATCTTTTTTCGCTAGAGAAACGTATAGTCATAAGTGACATGATCGAAGTGTGGAAGATTAGGAAGGGTAAGGAAAATGTTGAGCGAGTGAGCCTTTTCACTTTAGACGCGAATGGAGTGACCGTGAATAATGGATACAAAATTGTTGGCGGATGTTGTGATGCAATCGAAACGTTTAAGTCACGGCTCGACAAATTCTACCAAAGTCGCCGCTATATAGATCCCATCTATAGCACTTGCACGAGTATATTCGTGAAAAATGGTGTCCGGCATTGCCATCCATACGGTTAAATTAGTGCCCGGCATTGGCACTAACTAGCACGGTAAAAAAGGTGCCCGGCATTGGAACCTGCGAGTTGCAAAACGGTGTTCAGCAATGACACCGGTCAGCATTGGTTTAACGAGGAATGAAACTGTGACAATCTCAGATCATCACCGTAGGTCGGTGGCGTTCTCTTCAGGGGCTGATTTGAGTTGTTTCGAATATCATCGTTAAATGCTATTTTCTCCCACAAATTTTACCTTTCTTGATCTATTGAAACAGAAAATACACAGACACAAGATGCTACCTTAGACGTTCTACTTCAGAACCAATCTTCTTACTATCAAAAGGCAACCCAGTTTGGGCCAAAAGACCTATTGTTGTCTTCTTACACTTGTAAACACTGCCCTGGAGGACACATACTGTCCGTCAGTTGTGATCCGACTGATTTACTACGGACACGGCCAGACTCATACGAGTCTATGCGAGCGATGAATACAACTTGACCCGATGAATTTGACTCGAGGGACACAACATGGTGAACACAACCCGACGAACATCATCCAACGGATGCACCCCGACAGACACAACCCGACAAACACAACACAGTCCGACGAACACAACCCGGCGTATGCAACCCAACGGATGCAACCCGACGGATGCAACTCGACGGACGCAACCCGTCTGACAAGGCTAGATGGGGACACGAGTAATAAAGATAATTGATGGATACATGACCACTATGAAAATGACTAGAATTTCATCTAAAAGATCACTATCATTTCCACATTATTGTGAGTCAACGCTCATTGCCTCTTCAAATACAGGCTGCATTTTTATTTTTAATATCGCCGAACGCCTTATTTATATTTTTGAAACCCCTATACCAATGGTTATAGAAAACTTGTTCATTCTTAACAGGAGATAAACTTGGGAATGTTACTCACGTCAGCAAACGTGATATTTAGAGTCGTATTCTTGCCACCAAGTAACAGACAACATCTGCAATTGTCAATGCTGACCCGATTCACTCATAGGCTCCATGCACCAATACTAATCAAGAGATCAAACAGAAGCAAGGGGGACGAAGAGGATAATAGGGTACGAAGGGGGCCAGAGTCACCTAATAGCACCAAAGAGGACAGGAGAGTATCTAATTGGATTCAAGGGAACCTACTGAAACTGATGAGGTCCTAACAGCAGCTGTCTAGCACATGTACTGAAATATTTTCTTGGACTCAACAATAAGATTTCTCTATGCATTGGGGTGGATGGATGATTATTCATTTTATAGATCAGTAACACTTCTCAATGCAATAACATTCTGCGTCTTGAAATTACGTGTTTTGATTAATCAACCCATGAGCGAACACGCTACTACACTAACCCTGCACATTACCTGACTAGATCACCCAGAATTCAGATGCATCTGCCAAAATCACACCCAGAGCTTACTAAGGGTACCTTCTTCCTGAAGGGGAAGAGAGAAACACTGTCAAATTTGTGTTTTGAAGATTGTCATCTTCCTGAAGGGAAAAAGAGCACCACGGACAGAGATGTGTTCCCTGGCAATATTTTGAGAATTCAAATTTCTGTGAGGGTGACGATCATTTATTCATCGTGTGAGTTGCCTTGTTCTTGTTGACTAATTGCAATCAGATACATCATTTGTGTACGAAGGGGAGGAGAGGAAGGGGTAATGACGCAATGCTCACCCTTCTTCGGTGCACCCCTGCGTCTTCCGCGCCCTGCATCTTCTACACCCTTGCGTCTTCCACACACCGGGGTATTTCACACCACTCCGTCTTCCACGCCCCTACGTCTTCCACAGCCCTACGTCGTTCACAACCCTGCGCCTTTCGACCACCCCACCCCTGCGTCTTTCTTTTACACCGCAACGTCTTCCAGTCCTCTGCGTCTTTAAGACCTCTGCGTCTTCCACACCCTTGCTGCTTCCACACTCTTGCATCTTCCACACCCTTGCGTCTTCCACACCCTTGTGTATTCCATCCCTTTGCGTATTCCACACCCTTGCGTCTTCCGCACCCTTGCGTCTTCTACACCCTTGCGTCTTCCACACCCTTGCGTCTTCCACACCCTTGCGTCTTCCACACCCTTTCATCGTTCATACCCTTCCGTCTTCCACACCCTTGCGTCTTCCACACCTTTGCGCCTTCCACACCCTTGCGTCTTCCACACCTCTGCAACTGTTGACAGCCAGAGCGCGTGTTTAGTACAGTGTACCAGTGTGAGAGGAACATAATAATATACCCCGGGAATGACCCGGTACGCTGCCAAGAATCACTATGGGCTGTATCATGGCAACCATCTATTGACCCAGCTAGCAGCTGCTGGAGCCTTCTGATCTACCGCGAGATGACTGATAACGCGCCTAGGCCACTGAAATAACACTACTCTGTCCATGAAGATTGATGGAGTAACGATATAGGTGCGTTCAGGATGATGTCACGGAGCCTGAACCAGCTGCTGCTGGGCTGAAGAATGGCTTGGTAGTCAATGTGCAAAAAAATTAAGGTTCGACTGAGCGTGCACCAGCTGCCCTAGGGGTTATAGGAGCTGCTGCTATCTGTGAAGATGACGCATCTCAAGCGCGCATGGTGGAAAGTGAAAGGTAAGCATTTGAAGCGCAGATTGGCTGAACTTGTAATCATAATAGATGGCAGTGGGCGGAACTAAGAAGCAAATTGGCCTACGCCGTACAGGACAGTGGGCGGGACTAGGGAACAAATTAGCCTGCGTCGTTGAGGACAGTGGGCGGGAGTAGAGAACCAATTGGCCAATGTCATAGATGGCAGTGGGCGGAACTAGCGCCCAATAAACACATAACATGGATAGAGAACCACTTCCTTCTCCATCTATGACGTACGCCTCTGCAGCCTAGCCCCTCCCCCAGCGCATACCTTACACTTCTCTATACCGTGAATGAAGTAGTGTCGCGAGCTGAAGGCAATCACATTGTACCATCCCTGCATATAAGAAGCCGGGCGTCAGTCATCAAGCATGTGTTGCAATTATTTGGATATTTTTCGCGACAAATCTGAGCTTGTGTTGAGAATGGTGAGACATGAGCTATTGCTTAGTTGTCAGAGGCTACCACCGTCCTCCCCTGCAACCAGGCCTCAAGGCTCTTCTCTTCTACGTCATCGTAATATTAACCTTGTCGTTCCTGCCCAGCATGCACGCATGACACTCATGTCTCGCACAGCTCAGCCCCGCATCTCTGAACGTCGTCCATTCTTCCTCAACATTCCTCAGACCTTACCCTCTCACAGTGTCATGTGCCTGCAGGAACTCTTCAGCTCTGCTTGACACATTAGAGTCACTGACCTTCACTGTCTCTCTTCCTCCACTTACTCTTTTGTAACCCTTCCACCCTTGCTCCACTCTCAATCTTCCGTCCACCAGTTGATGATCAGGCTTTTCAACACGCTCCCCTGTCAAGATTCGCATATACAACAGCCTCACTCACCATCCAACGCAAATAAAAGACAAAAATCATCAGCGCTCTATCTACCATTTTACACAGGGTCATCTTTGCCCTTGTGTACTTGAGGACATCTCGCTTCTTAAACAAACCGTTTTCCACCGCCAGCTCTTCACTCCGTGCACAAACCTATTATGTTCTTTCCACAGTCGTTTCTACCTGTAACGTCGTGTCTCCCTAACACATTTTCCACCAATACGTCTCACACTCTCGCACTAGGTCCCCCAGTACCAGCTCGTTGTATTTACCATCAAAATTCTCAGCTCAATCAGACTACTCCAATCAAGCGGCCTCTCCTACACACTCCTCTCGATGCCTGGTAAGTAATCACTCACAAAAGCATATAATTTTATACCTAACCTTTATCCACATCAATCTAGAAGATTTCTCATTCCACTCCGTAACGTTTTAACCAACCGCACTACATAACAAAACCACACTTTCTCGTGGCCAACTTCCTCCACGCTCGGCTCCCATCCACTTACCACACCAAACTCCCAGTCGCCTCTACCTTTCAAATTTGTCTAACTAAGCCCCCGCACATAAACTTCCTCCTCACAAACATCTCACCAATCTCTTTCCTCTTTGCTTCATGTTTACATGAATGAAGCACGTTTTGCAACCTTGACAATTGGATTCGGAGAGGATTGGGCATCTCCTTCCCTCGTTCGTCGCGTCGTCTTAAAGGGAACAAATTACAGAATAAATAAAGTTAAACTATTTACTCTCGCATGGGCAGTAGCCACATGACTTGAGTCACGCAGCAAGGCAGCAGCCACATGACTTGAATCCCGCAGCAAGGCAGTAGCCACATGACTTGAGTCACGCAGCAAGGCAGTAGCCACATGACTTGAGTCACGCAGCAAGGCAGTAGCCACATGACTCGAGTCACGCAGCAAGGCAGTAGCCACATGACTTGAGTCACGCAGCAAGGCAGTAGCCACATGACTTGAGTCACGCACCAAGGCAGTAGCCACATGACTCGAGTCACGCAGCAAGGAGTAGCTACATGACATAAGTCACGCACCAACTCAATTCAACCCATGCAACAGCAATCATGATTTCAATGAATGTAACCCAGAAGAGATTATTGTACTGCCAATCCAACTCTTTTCAAGATTTCAGTGATGGCGACCGTTTGCTGGTGGCCGTTCATAGTTCAAATTATAGAACATTGGTTAAATGCTGTACATATATCCACAATGCAAATTATTGCATCATATTTATGTTTGAATCTATTCTGCGTTTCCAGAACTGTCAAACTCTTGCCTCGTGCTACATAAGGTGTTTCTTTTTCGATTCTTTTTGTGGATAAATGTATAAATGAAATATAGGCAACAAATAATGTCAAAAGTATCAAAGCTACGAGCTAACCAAACATTGAAAAATACGTCCAAGGTAGAAACTTGTTTCTTAGAGATCATAAACATCATCGGTCTCGTTGTTATGCCGTCTTGGTGTAGTGGCTTAAGCACCCAGGCAGTCACTAGACTGTCCCGGATTTTTATCATTGGTATTTATATATATGTATATAAATATA
>SDVV010021930.1:0-13038 GCA_016164225.1 Gammarus roeselii
GCCCCAAGAGAAAGGAATGCCCAGGTCTAGCGCAAGAACTTCTTACAGTTCCTGCGC
Source organism: Gammarus roeselii (assembly GCA_016164225.1). Lineage (NCBI taxonomy): Eukaryota > Metazoa > Arthropoda > Malacostraca > Amphipoda > Gammaridae > Gammarus > Gammarus roeselii. The sequence continues at coordinate 58 of SDVV010021930.1, forward strand.
GTGCCTTTGTGACAGGCACAGCAAGATTGGCTGATGTGGGGGGATGTGGCTGGAGGGTGTGATAATTTAAGGGTTAGCAAAAGAGATGGAATGAGCACAGTGATGTGAACGAATTTGTTATTACATAAATATGCAATGAACAAAAAACAAAGTGAAAATTCTCCCAACTCTATGCAACTAAGCTATGACCACGTTATCGACTAAAATGAATAGTCATTCAGAATGTATGATTACTTAATGCTAGTGCAGTGTTTTTAAATGATAGCTGGTACAGTCACACGCAAAGGACGAGACACCTTAGGCAAATATTCACCCTGACGTATATTCGGTTAGTGAAAAGTCGACTATTTCACTGTTGATCACTAGCATCGTCAAGGTGAAAGCAATCAAACGAATTCTGGAGGCCTTTCCCCGGGCTCTTTGAAGCAATTACAGCAAAATTAAAAATGTGAGAATGTGCTTATTTATCGCATGAGATGGCACATAAAGAGTGAGAATGTGCTTGTTTATTGCGTGGGTTGACACATAAAGAAATGCCAAAGGAAAGTAGATACGCATGAGATGGCTCAAACACATTTGAATAATGTTTGAACTGTACTGAATCACATCGCTTTATTCCTACACATTTCTAATATATACCCACATTACAAACTCTTTGTAAAGAGAAGAATAACAAATTCAGAAAGGAAAATGAACAAATGATTAGCTAGAAATGGTAGTAAATAATGACGGACTATGAATTAGAGCAGCTGTTCGATTGATCCTAAGTTGCTCAGAGTTCTCATTCGCGCTGTGGTTAGTGAGTCGTAAGAAGAAACGATATAACAATCTTTTGACGAGTGTCCATTTTATTGCTTATGAAGTACTTAATGATTGATTGGCAATCCATTAGATCGACAGGCTTATACTGTGGTACATTATTTATTCGAGGAACAAGAATATATATTAATAATAAAAATTATGACCCAATGAACTGGTAAAAATTAAAAAAATCTAACTCCAGAGTTATGAACAAAATAAGTGAGACTGCTAATCCATTTGAACTCTTTACTCTGTCTTCGTATAAAATAATTTATTCAAGAAGACGGAATAAATCTTAGCCCAAAAAATGATGACGCATTGTACCAATGAAACTTAATCTATAGAGGAATGAACTATAAACTGTGAGAATGTTTAGGGATTGATTACCATTCACTCGGAATATCTCGCAAGCCCAATTAAATTATAGTCACGGTCACCGTGCATTCCCAGAGGACCGGTTAAAAAAGAGCTTGATTATCTCGCTAGCACAGAGAAATTATTTATGAGTTCACTTTGAAAACCCAAGGGATTGTATAGAATTGAACGCAGATTAGCATAAAATAATTCAAATTTTTTAAGGTATGGTGAGTATGCTTGAACTTGACCCAGCTTCACAACCTCATCTCTACACAATTGTGAAATCATACTAATATATGTAAACAGCACACAAATAAAAGTTATACTTCAGGGAAGAGAGCACGACAAACAAATCGACAAGCATGGCAGATCAATGGTGATCGCCCCAATTCGAACGCGATTATTCGGTTTGCCAACGATCGCATATGGCACATACATGTAACAAACATGTTGCGAAATTAGTTATTTGAAGGCGCAAAGAAATACAAATAAAAATGTATGTCATGGTCGTAATCGTTACATCCGATTATAAGAGTGAACACGAACCGCCAACAGGAAATCTGCCCCTGTTGAGTAAAACATGTAATTACGGTTGAGGTAATTTCTTTCATGACTCAATTTTAGAAACATGTACTGGCAGATTTCGTAAACAAAGACTTGAAAGACGTCTATTAATAATATGAGTGAGTTGATTGACCAACTTACGTGGATCGTAATGGCAGGCCCATCCTTTTGAACAGAACATATCGACTGATCGAATGAAAGAAAAAATCAAAGTAACAAGAAGCTGAATCAAATATATTAGAGTTGCAGTAAGGATTCAACCACCTCTAGATAAATAAGGAGCAACATTTTGAGAAAACGGGACTAATATTACTTGCAGCGACATTTGTTGTTGAAACAACAATATCTCTAATACCAGACGCATTATCTGTACCAGTAAATAACATCTATGTTTCAGAAGCAACAACATCTGTAGCAGTTCGGGCAACATGAGAAACATCAGCATCAACATTTGTAGCAGTCACAGCAATTTCTGTATCAGCAGGAACAACATCTTTATTCGCATTAACACATATCTGTATAAGCAGGAACAACATCTAGCGGCTTTAATATTTGTTACAACAACAACAACGAAACATGTATCAAAGCCACAACAGAACCAGTATCAGCAGCAAGAACATCCGTGGCAGTTGCAACAACTTACACTGGGTAGTGGGAAAACCGTCTAGCCGGGAAAGAAAAGCAATTGAACTCATCAAACACTAGCACCTAATGCAATTACACCGACAACGCCGGCAGCAAAATGTCAATGACAAAACTCATCAGACCCACTCGTGTGTATTGACCATTGAAAAAGCTTGGCAGGCAAGCAAGAACATAATAGGTTATTGAGTGCATGGGCAACGAACAATTGAGCGGACCTCCATCAAACGACAAAAAAATGAGCTCAATATTCTTTGACGTTTGCTAGTGCGGATTTTTTTTTTTAATTATTATTTGCTGCCAATATTTTGTGTTGATTCTTTAATTCTTTGAGTTAACCGACAACAACGTAAACGGAGCTTGTTCCTTAACCTAAACTGATCGACTCTTGATGTTTGATGTGTTCGGCTGCCAATGATGGATCATTGCTACTGGAAAGTTCTGGTATAGAACGGAAAAGCCAATTTGAATACAAGTGCCTTTTTAAATTTTGAATGGTTTAAAAGAAGATTATTTCAGATCGAATTTGAGCAAAATTACATTCGCTTAAATCGTTTTTTTCCAAGGTTTACCGTGGTGAACATAATTACGGCCTAAGGGATTCAACTTACATACAAAATGCAGTGAGCTTCAAATCTCTTCCACATCTACACACCCAATTTGTCTAACTGGGTGTGTAGATATTAAAAAGAATAAACCTCATTAGCCATGTTACATCAAATACGCTTGCAATATCTATTTGGAGTGGGTTCTGACTTTAAAATGACATTCGTCAAACACATCCAACACACTCATGAACTAGTTTTGTTTAGTTATCCCCTGGAAAGGAACCTTCAGACCGTTCCACGCGTGCTATATTCCTTACCTTTCAACAGAAATTCTCAGAGATCTACAACCTGTCCCAATGAGTTTCCCAACTCGATTACCTGTTATATATGATCGATTCGTCTGTTGGGTTTACGTATGTAAGGAAATGTATGTATAGACACACAGCTGTTTCCCCCTAGCTAGGAGGGTGACTAAGTTAGGCTGACACAGAGGAGAGAGGCACCCAATCTCCCCGTCACAAGACCGCCGTGTCCATGCCAAGGCTCGAACTCGCGACATACAGCACCAGAGGCGGCACTGCAGTAGGATCCGCAAACCACTCGGCCACGGCGATCGAGTGGTTAGAGTATCCTATGCATTAATCAGTTTTTAACTGCATTAATTTAATTTGTTAAGGATATTTTTTGACTGGGAAGTATGCATTTAGACATTTCACTCTTATCAACACATTTAGGTGCGCTAACAATGAACGGTAATTTTTTACAGTATACGTTGTGTTGTTTTTTCCTCTGTATTTCGTGACAAGTAGATCTTTTCCATGAGATTATTTTGCTACTATACTTCTGTTATCTTTTCTAGATAGGAAGAGATTAGATCTCTGCATTGAGTGAATTTAACTTTTTTCCATGATTATCAGTTCCCTTTCATGAGTATATTATATTGTATTCCGTTTCATGTCATATCATAGACAATATTAGAAAAAACTCCAATATAAAATTGTTGTCCATTTATTGCACGAATTGTATTGTGTAACTTCTCAAATCATTTTCATGACATGAGGAAACTGCATTACTTCTCATCTCAATCTAGATAAGCTCTGATCAATGAATGACAAAACACCAACGAATTGAACCATGTCCTTACAACAAGCCAAGCAATGCAACTCTTCAGGTCTTAGCCATGGACTCCCCGCTCCACACTCTCTGACCCCCACTACTGCTTCCTGGGTCAAGTTGTATAATGGAAGTCTCGCTGATGAAAATGATTGCGCGAATTTCACTGGTGATTCCAGCAATGGTTTGTTCACTGTATGTTCCTTTATAACGCAATGCTGTCACTTCAGGAGAACGCTGCCTTTATGGTGATAACAATTAGGCTTGACTCCGCAGCGTTAGTAATGAATCGTCACTGCACCGGATCAATGTCGTTGCTGCGTTAGTAATGAATAGTCACTGCACCGGATCAATGTCGTTGCTGCGTTAGTAATGAATAGTCACTGCACCGGATCAATGTCGTTGCTGCGTTAGTAATGAATAGTCACTGCACCGGATCAATGTCGTTGATGCGTTAGTAACGGATAGTCCCTGCACCGGATCAATGTCGCCTGGCAGAACGCATTTAGATTGAAATTAGTCGCACATTCCTATTGAGCAAATTCATCGCCCTACCACGTATTAATAATCCTCTTATAATATAATACTTTTGAAGATAATAATACCAAATACGATACAGTTCAATGATACAGTATACATGAAATTATTTGCAACTAAATAAGCATATGACTGACTCTTATAGTTACATTGTGGATCAAAATTTTATCCATGACCAGATTGAACGCGACATGAACTTGAAACTATATATATATATATATATATATATATTTATCGGTTACATTTGAACTATGGGAGTTCAAATGTAACTGAAACATTGAAATTGTCTTGTTTCGCACTTCATGGTTTCATGAATAACGAGGATATAAGAACATATCGGAACCCATTTTTCAGAGCGGAATACACTGCGATCGTCGACTAATTTCCAGGCTCCCATTGCGAAGTGCAATCTGTTGTAATTTTCTAATTTGGTGAAAACTTATTGAAAATTAAAAATATATTTTATATCTCTTTTTAAATACCATTTTCGACAATTCGCATTTCTGCAAAACGTTTCTTATTTGCTCAAGCTGCTGAAACGATGCTCTCAGAAAGTTACCTTTAATCGCCTCTCGCTAGTGTCCCGAGCGAGTAGTTCTGAAGAGGTTGATTTTATTTTAATTTAACGAGCGCGAAAAGATTAGTTCGTATGGAAATTTTGCCTTATGTTGAAGTTGCTTTAGAAATTTGTGTTGATATCAGAAAAGTTTTTCCTTCCTCCTTCAATATTTTATTCCAGCAACTGACTGGCAAACAATAAAATCAAATCGTATGTCACCAGATAACTATGAATTCAACAGTAGTTTTTTCCTTAGGCGACCACTCATAAACGAGAACTTTTTGCAGGATCATAAAGAAGGTTGTCCGTAGTGATCAGATACTTTCAGACATGCAAAACTGAAGCATCCAAGTTTGCTTGTTACATCACTTTTTCAAAGGGGATTGGAAAGAACTTTTGCTTATTAGTCAAACATATGTGATTGACATTGCAAACAGTTGACTTAACAAGAGAGCTGAGAATATTGTTGATTGAACATGAAAGTACTACAGGGCTGGCCCAGAGCATTTCAGATGTTGAAGTCTTTTCAGAGTATCGTCAATGGGCCTGACGTGGATTATTTACTTTTATTTTTATATTCAAACAGATTTATAAATAGGTTTATCGTCAATTTATATTTTCTTTTAAACTCATTAGAAATCAAGAAGATATGAACATTTTCCGGTTCAGCAGCTAAGTACAACTTCTTATACGATGTTTATTTGGTCTACTGCCATTTAAGCAGGATCCGATGGGTTTGAAACAGTACTTTGATATGATCCGATTGGTTCGAAACAGTACTTTAATGTGATCGGATTTGTCCGAAACAGTCATTTGATGTGATCCGATTGGTTTTCAGCAAAAGCCCTGCTCTCAGACGTCGACCGTTGGACTTGGATCAGTAGTCTTAAAGTGTCATAACTCATCGTGAAATGCCTTATGCTTAGCAGGAACAATTTGTTCCACAATGCCTTAGTATACATTGGGTACCAATCAAAGCTTTTAAGTTGGCTTTGGAAAGCATAATCGGATTTATTAACTTTCGTTACATGTAACTATCTGTCACAATCAAAATCCTAAGTACCGCTACGTACGGCTCTTCTTTTCTTATCTAAAGATTGTTTTTCAAACGAACAGCCCCAGTGACACAAACGTGGAACCGTTTTTTGTAGTGGGAGTCCGTGTGAAACAGGTGCGTGTGGACAGCTCTGTGGCAGCGACCGGTGTAACATCGTAAACCATCTTTTCGTTATCAGCAATTGGCTTTGTTATTGGCCTATTCGTCACCAGCATTTGTCGCTTGCATTGGAAAATGTTTGATGAAAATGTTTGATGGAAAATGTTTGATTTTACCTCACATCGGCCCTCGCTGATGTGAGGTAATGAATCTGCAGCATATATCTCAAATTAAATTTATCGAGTCAAAATTAAGCGCAGAAAGCAACGATATTTGATAGTATTTCAGTTGTTTTTTATTCAAATGTAATACTGTGCCTAGAAAAATATTTTTCGATGCTTGTCCGTAACTTATTTTGTTTTGGATTTCTTCTAGCTACGGAAAAACACCTAAATACCCTCTCGATGTATTGTTTGATCAAAGAGAATAATTGATTAACGATAGATCGTTTGAATTGAATGCAGGTTTTTCTTCAAGTTTTTACTAGAATTAGTTCGGTATACTTCGTACGTTACTCATAACGCATAGTAAATAAAGTAAACTAATATGATTTATTGATTTCCCAGAAGCGATTCTAGAAATTAGACTCAATCAGGGATGAATATAATACTGTGCAAATATTTAGGGAGTACATTTCCACTCATCATTTGTTTACGACCAAAGAACCATGTTGAGAAGGAATAAATTTTCAGCTTCTGCATCCTAAAGGACAAACTTTTTCTCCCCTCCCATATTAATCCTTACTCAGTCGATCAAATTCATAACCTATCAATGCATGAAAATATCCTAAACATCAGGAGTTCAAAACTTTACTCATTTCTTCAGTCAAATCCAATAGAAAAATCGGTAGAAACTCGTTTGAAAACAACAACCAATCTAAACTAACTATAAAGTGTTCAGGGTCCCAATTCGTTCCAATGATGTCTCGTCGGCAGATTTTAGACTGAGAGCCAGAAAAAAGTGTCTGGTCCCAATAACTGGACACGACAAAATATCGCTGACAATAAGACTCAAAGGTCCAATGAAAAAAATGTATCTTGGATGAAGTAATTGATGGGACTGAACCTGGATCGAACGATGGAAACAAGCTAATCAAAGCCTTGGTGCATGGAAACAGTAAATATTCATCTGAAATCCCAGAATTCAGTTTAAATATTGAAATTGTCACTGATGACTCCGTAAAGCTCAACTGTTTCCTAATTGAATTGTGTTTGCTATTTACCTTGTGTTGCAGTTATAATTATGGAATTGATGTAAAATTCCACTTATCAATGTGTAGCAGGTCGATAAACTTTTATTGAGATAATACAAAACACTTTGTCAATAGAACCACCCTTTCAAAGGAAGTCGTGAGATCATGAAGCTCCCTTGCTTGATGACTCAGAATGATTTAGTTTCTTTTTTGTACTTCGATTCCAAATATATACAGAATGAGAAAGCTATTATGACAGAAGTTAAAGTTCCATGCAACTTGTTCACAATAGAACATAACTCTCTCACGTTGACGGGGATTCTAACACTGCTCTGCCGAGCGTAGGATAAAGGCACGTAACACCGAAGTTCCGAACCTCCCACAAACCCCAAACGGGTATTTTTGAGTAAATTGGTGAGCTTTTAATCAAATAAATGCCTCGTTCTATCACAGCTTAGTTGCTGAAGCCTGCTCGAGATTATTGTTATCGTGGATTGAGCTCTAGAGAGTTATGCCATAACTGCTGTTAGATAAGTTATATCAATAATCAGTTTTTTTTGACCGTGAGTCAAACAGGGGTCGCTGGAACGAGGCGAGACGATGCCTGCCATCGAGCGTTGCGTCGCATGTTATAAGAGACGTTCGCTGATGTCGATACAATCTGTGGTAACCTCACAGCCGCCACGTAGCATATTGAATGAGATTTATGAAGGGTGGCAAACCTGAAGCTTCACTGAACTGCCGACTTTGCTTTCAAAATCTGACGTGCAAGAATGATGGGCTCGGACTGCCACACAATAGAAAGTGGAAGAAAAGGAATTGAGGGACTTGTTGAGCAAGCGGTGTGGAATATACGAGATGAAATGAAGGTTGAGAGAAACCACCTGGAGTACTCATAAAAGACTATGCAAGATGATCAAGATGAAGTCTTGCTCATTATAGAGGATCAAAGAAGCCATGATCCTCTTCAAGCTATAACGATCATTGCTTACAAGAGTGCATTCATACATAGTGAACGAAAGACGATGAAGAAGCAGCAAAGAAGTGCTGTTAACATTAAGGGTTTGATCGAATCCTCAGCCAACACAACCATCAACAGCTTGACTAATGCCAGGGTCAGCAAACTCAAAACAAGGAACCCCACATCCCGCAACCTTCAGCTCCCAGCCTCCCGCCACTGAATGTAACACAACCAAACCCATAAAGCCACCAAAGCATACACGACCTGGCGCTATTGATTCTCGCACCACCCAACCTGCTTTTAAAGACCGTGCTGAGGTAGGTTATCTGGAAATACGAAGGCCAGTAACTTGTTACTCTCAGGAACCATATTGTTACTGTGACGATACGGTCTCTGAATGGTGAACTTTGATGGTGCGATAAGGTGTTGTGGAGTGTAATCAACCTCGGGCAGCAGGGGAAGCTGTCCCAGGGCGAAGGGGGGGGGGCATAGAAGGACAAGGCTTTCTCCAGGTGAGGTGGTGGGAAGACATTGTATGACAAGGTTCTGTCCAGGTGAGGGGGTGAGAAGGCATAGTAGGACAAGGCTTTCTCCAGGTGAGGGGGTGGGGAGGCATAGTAGGACAAGACTCTCTCCAGGTGAGGGGGTGGAAGGCTAAGTAGGACATGGCTCTCTCTAGGTGAGGGGATGGGAAGATATAGTATAACAAGGCTCTCTCCAGGTGAGGGGGTGGGAAGGCATAGTAGGACAAGGCTCTCTCCAGGTGAGGGGGTGGGAAGGCGTAGTAGGACAATGCTCTCTCCAGGTGAGGGGGTGGGAAGGCATAGTAGGACCAGGTTATCTCCAGGTGAGGGGGTGGGAAGACATAGAAGGGCTAAGTTTTCTTAGGGTGAGGGAGTGGGAATGAATAGTATCGCAACACTCCCGCAGGGTGAGAGGGTGGCAAGGCATAGTCAGACAAAACGCAGGCAAACTGAAAGGTTAGAAAGGCTTTGTGGATCAAAACTCTTTCAAGGTGGGGGGGTTGGAAGGCATATACGGCAAGGCACAGTCATTAGATTTATTTTGAACAAAAGAAATCTGAAAGTCAGTTATGGAAAAATTACTCTGAAAATAAATCATGTTACTCTACTGGTCAGAAACTGTTAGTGATAGTCTTCCATTGTGAAGGCATGGGTTGACGTGACTTCAAACGTTTTGATATACTACTGAACTCAAATTATTACGGCTTAACGTTTCGAAAACATTTTTTAATTGTTATTTAAAGATATATACCTGAGTCGTCAGCACTGCTGAGTGTTTTCGAAATACAGATACAGACACTATGCCGCATCCCCGAGAAATAAGGGTGGCCAACGCCAGGGCGCACCTCACACTCTCATACGATCACACTCACACAGCTTAGCTCTTTTGTGCTAAAGGGTCCATCCGGTAACCCTCTGGGTCACGAGTGCGGTCCGAGGATCCGTTGTCAGCAGCAGGGCCCGACAGTTTTCACTGGTTTACCCCCGCCGCGTCATGATGGCCGGGCATCTCCCCCCCCCACGACTATTCCGACAACGTGATGCTTAGGGAGGGAAAGCACATCAGAGCAGCATCAAAATCAACCATTCACAACCATTCTCGACTCATGCCTGTTCATTGCAAGCTCCCTCGCTACTTCCACATTCATGTCTTTCCTTCCTGACGCCTGCTTCGCACCATCCATCCACCCAAACTTCGGTCTACCTCTAAGCCTGTGGCCACTCTCCTCCGCCTTCATCACCCTTCTTACCAATCTCCCTTCATCCATCCTCTCCATGTGCCCGAACCATCTCAGAACGAGCGAATCCACTCTGTCCTCAAACTTTTCCACCATCCCGTTCTGTTCGAACCACGTCGTTGGTGATCCTGTCGCTCAGCGTTACTCCAGCCATGCTCCTCAAACATTTCTTCTCGAAAACATTCAACCTTCTTCTCTTCTCTGCTCTCCCATCACATGTCTTAGCTCCGTAGAACACATTTGGGACAACAACACCCTCATACAGCCAAGGGCCCTTTGGTTCCATCGCAAACGTCTTACAGCTCATTACACTCTTCAGTGCACCCATCACTTCACACCCCTCCTGCACTCGCGCCTTCACTTCAGTTTCCACTAGTTCAGTTCTCTCCACATGGGAGCCCAGATACTTATAACGCTGCACTTCTTCCTAGAGCTCTCCATTTAGAGGGACACAAATTTTGCTCGCAAGAAAGTCCTCGAGCATCTCATTACTTTACTCATACCCACGTTCACTCGAAGCTGCCTCCTCTCATGCACTTTACCAAACTCAGACACTAGCCTACATAGCTTCTCCTACGAATCCGCAACCAAGGCCGTATCATCAGCAAATAGCAACTGGCTCAGCCGCCTACTCCGCCTATTCTCTTCCAACAGCTCCAAGCCATGACCCAGCACACTCGAAATGTTATTGTAAAAGTTTTCCCGATGATCTGCCCTGAGAATTTCTTTACCAAGCAACAGGTCTGTTTGTTGACTCCAGACGAGTTGGACGTAGAGGAGTTCTGGAGTTCGCACTCGAAGGCACACGAGAACGAGACATTATTGGACTCCGTGGACACGAATAGTGGCATCACTTTTCTCATTATCTTAGCAGGGACACCAGGACTCAACATAGAGGACGCACGCGCTGTAAGTAGTACTATTGAGAACACAAACACTCAACAATTAAGCATTGTGTTCACATAATCTCTCCACTATTTCTCGATAAGGACACAAACTCTATCAGCGAAATTGAGTCTACTTGGGCACAACATTTAATCATTGCGGACACCAAAGCTCAACATTTGAGCATTGAGGAAACGAGCACTCAACTTTTTAGAAAAATGTACACAACTGCTCAACATTTAATGATGAAGAAGCGGTCATCATTCTAGAATGAAGAACACATCCGTTCAAGTTTTAATTATCCTTCCACATAGATGTCAAAAACAGAACCAAAGTCAAAACAATTAGTGCTACACACACTCTTCATATTCATTGATGTTGAGTCAGGCGTCATATCTTTTAATAATCCTATTTAGACTATTTACGGGGAAATTATGCATGCTTTTAGATCACCCAATATTACGCATATATCGTTCGTGACTGTATAGTTTATTTATGTAACGATACAGAAGCCTTCCGACTATTTCGCTCTACGCCACCCTCTATTTTTGATAGAAATCACAGTTTAGAAGATCTTCGACGTAACGGACACTTTGGGAGAAGGGCCATTCTGTTAAAGCGGAAAAGGGGTTGATATCAACCTTTTCCGGTTCAACGTAAAATGTTCACTTTATTGCACTTTTTCTGTTAAATTGAGTAACACTGTCCGATCCGTTTTGCTAAACTTGAAACAAACGGACTGCATTTGCGTGTATTGTGCGTCGTGACACTGAAGCTGCTACTGCGCGCACTGCAAATAAGCTTTAATTAAAGTTACTACGCGCGCACTGCAAATAAGCTTTGATTAAAGTTACTACTGCGCGCACTGCAAATAACCTGTAATTAAAGCTACTACTGCGCGCACTGCAAAAAACAAATAATTAGAGCCGCTTCTGCGCGCACTGCAAATAACCTTTAATTAAAGCTACTACTGCATGAACAGCAATGAACCTTTACCCGCGGCAGCCGAACTACAATCTATTGGAAGCGCTCGTAATAAGAGCGCTCGCTTCTGGTCGGTCAGCCTCGGAATGATAAAACTCTACAATTAATGGATTTGTTTCTGTTAAGTTGAAACGTGTTTTCTGGAATTATTATGTACGGTAATGGTAAAATCAAGTGTAAGTCCGGTGAGGGGATTTAAAGTACGTCAATAATAACAAACGCATCCATCAAATAAATTTGTGTTTTTTGTAATTATAAACGTTCAACAAAATTCTCTAATAACAAACCAAGCCACGAGCAGGAGACATATTCGGACAAGTCACAATCCCGTTTGGTATATAGACACCAAATAAAATGTCTCATCTGGTGATCATATACCTATGACATATCTATTTATTGATGAGACATTAACTGTTTTTTTTATCATTTCATCAGTACTTCCTAAATGATACATCCGTAATTACTTTGTCCAATACATTCGTACTTTCTAATTGCCACATTAAGAGTTTCCTTGTTTTTAACATAACTATTTTCTGAATGTCATATGTGTTTTTTTACCCAATACATTTTCATTTTCAAAGATTCACATTAAAGGTCGTTTTGCATTATATGTACATTCCTTCTTTCTAAATGTTATATCTGTGGTTATCACATCACCACATTAACCGTAGCTATGCTTGTAGCCTCCCTACTATGGTTATCACATCGTCACATTAACCGTAGCTATGCTTGTAGCCTCCCTACTGTGGTTATCACATCACCACATTAACCGTAGCTATGCTTGTAGCCTCCCTACTGTGGTTATCACATCACCACATTAACCGTAGCTATACTGGTAGCCTCCCAACTGTGGTTATCACATCACCACATTAACCGTAGCTATGCTTGTAGCCTCCCTACTGTGGTTATCACATCACCAC
>SDVV010021931.1:0-13038 GCA_016164225.1 Gammarus roeselii
ACAGGTAATCGGACAACATATCAACATCTTGGGAAATTGTAGAATCAAAATCGTCCGAATTAACACTCATACTATCACATATGGAAAGATAAACGAAAAATAATAATGGTGATCGTAATGATAATGCCTGTGTATCTTCACAGCTTGGAAATGTTACTACACGGTAAAACGACTGTTTGGCTGCTCAAGATAAACTGTTATTGTGGTGTGTTGATCGTGTGCAAAAACAAGGAACCATTTTCTAGTTCCGTTGTTGCGTATTTAGCTCATAGTTATAGACAAAGTGACTGTTCTAATTGGTCGGTCAATAGGTGTTTATTGGGAGTATTCCTGGAGGACGTGTTATATTCAAGGTCCTTGAGGTCTGTTGGGAGTTGTTCCATACTTTTGGTCATGTAATCGAAAATGCTCACTGGCAGTTTCTATTTTTCTGTAATCGACGTGCAAAGTATTGTCATTCCTTGCGAATCAGTTGTTCTTTTCATCTAAAACAACAAAGCAACTTTTGCTGCCGGGTGATTATTTTCCTTCAAGATTTTTATGAATGTGTATCGACTCTCCGAGTGCAAGTCTGTAGTTGCTGTTGAGCCACTGCAGGTTTTCAAGGTGAGAACTTCTGTGATCTCGTTTGCTATGGTGACCATCTCACGTAACTCTTGCTGAGCCTTGTCAAGGGCTTACGTTTTCTCCACTCCTCTATGCAGGTGTTCCAGCTGCCTGGCATGGTGCCTCACTCCCCACAGCGGTACGCCGACACCATGGGTCTGGTCATCGAGCGGGAGAGGATGAGGGACGAGATGGACTGCGTCAGGTATTGGCAGTTTCGGGCGTGATTCTGTACCTGAATACTTTTACGATTGCTTTGCCAATGATAACCCTTTTCCTTCTTGTTAATATTCTTCTAGACGAGAAAGGCCTCGATCTTCTCTGATTCGACTTAGTTTGAATAACATATATATACAACAACAAGCTGAGAAGTCAAATATGAACGATTGCTATTCGTAATAACTGTAGATTTGAAGCGTCATATTCATTGAAACCTTATGAAGAATTTAAATCTGATGGAATACGGTAATGTACAACGTATTGATGCCCAATACAAAGCAATTTAATTGCGATGCATGGGTGTGGAAGATACGAGCGTTTGAACAAATCGGTCGTGATTTCATTATTGTTCGATGACAAAATAGTTTGCATACAGTAGTGCACGTATGCATGCTCACCCGACAATTAAACAACTTGAACCTTACAAAATGCTTTTACTGACGACAACTCAGGTATACATGATTCATGATTAGCTTCCAAGCAGCTTGTGGATTGCGTCTCACAATCTCATGAGCCAAGCATCGTTCAGCTGCGTCTCTTTATGATCAGTCAACTGGTCAATATTAGCAATTGAATGATGCAACGTAAATGATTTACGGGGAAAGAAACTACTATACGAATTCACAATTGATATACGTACTTTTTAAAATGAGATAATACACAAGATGTACAAAACGAGATTCACTACTCAGGTACTTCGTAGACGGCACAGCAGATACCCTCTACGAAGAGTGGTTCTACTGCGCAGACCTGGGAACACAGCTTGGGCCCCTCATCAAGCGATACTTCGCCTCGGAGCAGCACAAGACGGGGAAGCCTTTACCAGGTCTGATTATTGGGGAATAGAAGCAAAACAGCGCCTATTCTTATGTTTTGGCTTGTTGCGGTGACCAATTGGTTATAATGAATGACTGCATTAGTGCGGCTAGTTGGATGTCCAAGTCCCGGCAACACACCGCACGCAAGTACGTGCATGTGTGATAAGGCTCGTATGACGCCTACTCTAGTGCTAGCCCCCGTGACTAGAAGAAACGGCTGGGTTTTTCAAACTTTAAAATATACATTTTTAAGCTATGCTAATTTATTTTCAACGCCCCCGTATAGAATGTACAGTAGGATGGAGGGAAAATAGGACCATTTTTTTCTAAGTGTAACTTAATTTAGGTTTTAGAAGGTGCTCAGGATAGAGTCTGAGGTATGCATGCATGCATTAGCATAGTCACGTTCAGACTCGAGTCTCAACACACGCTGCCGAGACGCGACGCGAGCCCGAATAAATCCATGGTTAACTTCTCGACACGAAAAAGTGGTCAAAGCTTCTGTAACCAGCTTGCACACACATTTCAACTGCCTGCGCGTGACAAGAGAAGCGAAGAAAGCGGGCACTTGTTGAAATTTGAGCAGAAATCTTGACCTTCAAATCGTTGTCCGTCAAATAGATCGTAACAGGAGACCCCGTCTCGGTCAAAGTCTGTCAATCGACTATGACTTGATGTTCGGTCGCTTCAGCGTTGAGCGGTGGCACTTGAAACCTGCGGATTTGATTTTCTGACACATGTATCTTGCTGTTGTGATTCTTCGGAGTTCGATTTCCCTTGTACGCGGTCACTCATCTGTGATCATGCCTAATAGCACGTTCTTGTGGTGACTGAAGAAGCCTCTTCGTTACAATCGGTCGATGACTTTCTTTAGAGAGGAACTGAGGTACCGCGTTTTCACCTTCATCCCGTGCAGATATTTGGCTTCATCATTGCATGATGGCTGCAACTTGATGGCGAGCCAATGATGGGAGTAGACCCAGATGATGAATATGATACGAGTTTTGATGTCATTTAATGATGCATCGACGCCAACATAGAGGCGGAGGAATCTGTTGGCAGTTGCCAAGTATCGCGAGTGGTTCAATGATCCAGGTTTTCGCAATGGAAGACTACAGGTACAGTGTCCTTCACTGACAGTTGACACATCTACCACAGATACTCTGGCAGTGGCTGTGATTGCGAAACTGGTTCATGCAGTTTTACGTGGAGCTCTGTGCAGGCTGTCAGAGATTTCATATTTCAGTCCTGAGGATCACAAAGGTCCTGAAGTTGCTCCATCTAACTGCAGCAACAGGTGTCGCAGGAGGGGGAGGTCGCTAGCATGTAATATGCACACAGGCCATTGCAGCGGGTTTTGCAGTATTTCTTGTTGTTGACGAATAACACCGCCATTACGTCCAGTGTTGACAACGGTTCTGTCGAGTTTCACACTTCGCGGAGTCAAGCATTGAAATATTTATTTGGAAACAGCCTTGCTTGATCCACTTAACGGAGTCACGTGGTCAAAGAACGAGTAACCAAGTTCACCAAAAAATGTTTCCGGGCTCTTCTGTAACTGTCTCGGGTGGCATCGTCCTCTGACGACTCGATTTTTTTTCCTCCTCGTATCCTTTCTACCCTCGAAGTAACATCAAGGTAAGTATGCCATGCTGCCGTCTGTGTTTCTGTCTAATTTTGTCAGTTCTCGACGATTTTCTAAACGGCTCCATAGAATCCTTTTTGATGAAATCTAAAAAAAAAATTGTGCTTTAACTCAAGTTGTCCGAGATTTCTGGAACGTTATATCAGAAAATGAATAATAATATTTAATTGCAACAGTAACTAGAAAACTCATAGTAATATATGTGTTCTCAACATGAAAAACAACTAGTCTATTTATAAATTATGCATCACAACTTCAAATTTTGAATGTATGTCACATGAAAATATTCATATATTTAGTAAAATCTTCGGGTTGCCAAAATCTCAGTAGGTTATCGGGTGCAATTGATTACATTTTTACGAGTGTTGAAAATGTGAACAATTTTTTCCCTGTTAGATATCATTCATAAACGATAAATATCTTGTAAATACCCAGGAATTGTGAAAAAGATAACCATATAAAGTTCATTGTCTTGCATTCGATGTATGAAACACTCAGCATGAATGGTTTAAATAAATAAAAACATGCCATATATTAAAATCACAGATGGTCAATCAAACAGTTCTTAGACACTGCTATAATTCACCGTGATCATTTCCGAAGACCATTGGCACCTTTTCCCTACTCAAGTAAATCTAAAATCCAAAAACAAAATTTTCCCTCCACCCTATTGCACAGGGCGATGAGTTTGATCAGTCAAACTGCGAGTTGTAATTGATAATAAAAAAGTCAAATCACTCTGTTCTTTCAAGTACTACTCCGTTTTGAACTAATATATTCCCTGAAAGTTGACTGTTTGATGTGTTTGGTGTCATTGAAGGATGTGCGCGCGATTTCTGTTTCAGGAACCATCACCATCACTCCTCCCTTCGAGCCTGATGCTGTGAGGGCCCTGGAGAAGCCCTTCCACCTCATGACCTGGGTCAATCAACACATGGAAGAGGTGAGGCCTTTATATGATAGTGTATACGTATGCACAGTAGCGAAAAAAGCCAAGTAATGGTTGTCTTCCAACTAGAAAACCTGGTAGGATTTTCCAAGGAGTATTCCAACTTGAAACAGATTTTTGTTACTTTATTCGGCTTACCTGAACAAAATTTCTAAATGGAAGAGTGGTACAATTTCTATTGAATCTAAATCAAGTGTGGGGACGATCATTGCTCAGAAAAATGATTCATAATCAGCTTTATTCGGTATGATACAGATTGCACGTTATGAGTTCCAATTTTTATACAGTCCAGATTTTGCACGGCGCCTAAAAACGTCTCTCACCTTCATGGTAAAGTTGTAGGCCAATATGGCCTTTTCTTCCTCCAAAACTTGCCCGAGTTAATAAGTGCTATGATGCGAGGTCTTGTCGGGAGACTGCCTCAAAGTGTTCCACACGGGAACAGTCCAGCGGATGCAGAGCGGGGCTGTAGAGGCCCAGATCCATGCCTCTTGAGGCAACCCGACACCCTTTTTCTGTCTTTTCAAGGGGTTTAGCTTTCATTTCATCGGTCAAGAGGCGTCATGAAATTGGTGTCAATTATTTTAGATCTAAATCAAAGTGAACATTTGTTTTTACTGTACAGTCTTGGCATCAACTTTCATGTCAACTGTCAGCTTCTTCACGGGTATAATTTGGTTCTTTGACATTGCATCTATAAGGGTCTTTAGGAATTCAGCATATAGCTTTTCGTTATCTTCCTCAGTGCCTTGCTTCCTCTGAATACCTCTGACGTCATCTAAACAGTTGGGCTATTGTAAACTGTGCTCCAACAGAGTTCAACTATTTCATCAGTTCGCTGAATAATATCCAGGGGCCACGTGTTCCAATAATGACCCACTAAAACTCAAATTTGTTATATTTAAACTCACACTCAAGTGCACTGAAGTGCTAGAAAAAAAACACCTTGAGAACCTTCAATACGGGTCTCATTTCGTGGCAATCAGATTATCACTCTTCCTTGATGTGCGTGGTCAAGTACACGGTAGTAATTCCAACTTATTTTTCCATACCGAGACCCCGAACTCGGATATCAACTCCGAAACATGGAGTCAAACGGAGCAATGGGACAAAATATCGTTGAACGAAAGAGAATGCCAGTTTTTAGATTTTATTCATTAAATTTTTTTTCATTGTTCCTAAAATGGTGTTAATCTATTTTTACGAAACACAGCTGGATGAGTGTCACTGTTTCAGGTTTCTAATATGTTGTGTTACTAGAGAGTGTACAGGGCTGGACTTGTGAGGTAATCCCAGCGGCCGTCCATCAAATTAACTGTCAAGTCTTACGCCCATTGTTGGTCGTGCAGTCACTATTGGCGGAAATGAACTCAATTGAGTTGCTCTACTATTTGATTCAAAAGAAACGTTTAGAGAACGTCGGGACTTGCCGCCGTGTGGTCTACGAGTCGTAACCGAAGCTGCCAAAGTTCCAACAACTTTAACTTTAGTCGCATGGAATGCATGTGAGTTTATTGCTATTTTTCGGTCATTGAAGTTGTTGAAGGAACGCGATCAAATGATTGAATTATACTAAAGAGTTTACTGTTAGACAACTGCAGTCTTTAAAAAAATAATGTTCATGTTAAGAAACTGTGAAGTATCGTGGATAATAAAGATTTTGTGTCCTGTCCTGCAGATCCAAACAAATGGCAGCAAGCGGCTCTGGGACACTACTTACCAAAGCGATGTGCTGGCCCTGGGGGAAGGGGAGGATAGTGACGTAGCCCGGGGAGACGAAGAAACGTGGCTCTGGCAACTGGTTAGTCTTTTGATAAAGCAAAGATACATGTAAAATCATTATAGGGTGGTTTAAATGTGTTTAGTTTGACAACTTCAAAGTTCAGGAATCAACATCCAATTTTCTAATAAAACAAATCAATTCAATGCGTAACTTTTACATTGACTTGCTGTGACTCCGATTCTTGTGTCGTTCACTCTCTTTTTCAACAAGTATAAAATGTGACGGTGCCTTGTCGGGTTCACGCAAGCTCTCCGCGAGCGTTAGATCGTTTGTTCAGGTTATATTAGAGTGATTGCTTACACTAAAGCGTCGAGTCATTGTCCTACACGCTGAGAACGCCAGAAGTATGCACGGGTACCACGGAAGGTACAGTAACTTCTAAGGTGCTGAGGCCATAAGGTCCTAGCACTCCCCTGGTGGCAGCAAAGAGCGTTCTCACTCGACCTGTCCTGCTCCAGAGCCCCGAGGATTCTCAATAGTCCTTGAGGGGCCAGGGGCCATAGCTCCCAGCACCTACTGAGGGGAAGATGCAGATGAGGCAGGAAACGGGATTCCATGCATGAGATTTGCACTCAATGTAGGAAATTTCTTGTATGAGAATAGCAAGTGGAGTGAAAAAAGAAGAAGTCGTAGAAAAAATTTCATGTAAGAGAAAGCGCAACTTTGCTGTTATTAGCAACACGAAAGAATGAAATTTAGGGTTGGTGTGCGACGACTGTTGATTGAGTGGTCAAGAGGGAGAAAGAGATTTGTTACAGGGAACGAATACAAATCAAAAGATGCATATGAAGAAAAAACGTCAAGTAGAAACAGGATGGGAAGAAAAAGAGAGATGGTGAAGGACGAAGATGTCTGAGGATGAAGATGTCTGAAGGGAAATAAGGGTGATCACCCTCCTCTACTCCGATGGGGCCGTGGCTCCGTGCGGCCGGGAACCTATCATTTGCCTGAAGCAGGGGTAGAGGGTCGTTTGTAGAACCTGCTTATGTGAGAATGCCGTTAACTGTTATATTATTCCTATAAATATATTTTTATTTCAGTTTGTGTTCATCGTGGGAGGTCAGGCCTTTTACAAATCAAAATGGGTACATACGTTTTCACTGAAAGCCTTCACACCAACGTGAGAAAAAATATGCATTGCCTCGATGAAGAGCAAGCAACCAATCAGCACAGCGAGCAGATTAACATCTGCACTACACGTCCGCAGGGCGCGTCTGACGCCTCTGGCTTCCTCTTGAAGCAATACCATTCATTTCATAGCCCTCTTATTGCCCGGCTACATTGTGAGCAACGAGGCAAGTCTGACGCCTCTGGCTTCCTCTTGGAGCAATACCATTCATTTCATAGCCCTCTTATTGCCCGGCGACATCGTGAGGAACGAGGAAAGTCTGACGCCTCTGGCTTTCTCTTGAAGCAATACCATTCATTTCATAGCCCTCTTATTGCCCGGCGACATCGTGAGTAACGAGGCAAGTTTGATGCCTCTGGCTTCCTCTTGGAGCAATACCATTCATTTCATAGCCCTCTTATTGCCCGGCTACATCGTGAGTAACGAGGCAAGTTTGATGCCTCTGGCTTCCTCTTGAAGCAATACCATTCATTTCATAGCCCTCTTATTGCCCGGCGACATCGTGAGTAACGAGGCAAGTTTGATGCCTCTGGCTTCCTCTTGGAGCAATACCATTCATTTCATAGCCCTCTTATTGCCCGGCTACATCGTGAGTAACGAGGCAAGTTTGATGCCTCTGGCTTCCTCTTGAAGCAATACCATTCATTTCATAGCCCTCTTATTGCCCGGCGACATCGTGAGTAACGAGGCAAGTTTGATGCCTCTGGCTTCCTCTTGGAGCAATACCATTCATTTCATAGCCCTCTTATTGCCCGGCTACATCGTATGTAACGATCGTATCGATATATGTAGATTAGTCAATATCCCTGCAAATGCTGACAGTATTCGGAAATACTGTAATTATTTTATTATAATTTCTGGTAGATTGCCTTACACCTAATTGCCAGAATTATAGATTGAACAGTTTTACCAGATATAACTTTTCTGTGAACTTCCGATTCTAAGATCTTCTAGACCATACCATTCTAAATCCTTACTTGGTAAGCAGAATATTTCAGAGTGTGTGCACTTGGTATCATCAAATAAACCATGCGCTTTGACAAATATCTACCTCTAACCTTCCCTCACTCATCAGAAATAGCACAGTAATTTTTTTCGGTTAACGTAATTTCTAGACAAGATAGTATTCCCAAATCAACATTTTTTTTATATCTAACACAGACTCTTCACTTCTGAGCAGGAGCTGTGCCCAAATCAAGCTTGCAAGCCCACCCGCAGACAACACTGTGTATTTTATTGATAATATTTGATGGGACCATTATTAACAGCTAATTTATCCCCCATAACTAATCTGACTGAAACATTCTCTGAATTGCCAAGAATTACAGAATAATTTGTTGTTTACATAAACGACGTCAGTTATTGTAATATATCTAACTCTTTTCAATGTATTTCTTATTCTTTTGGGCTCCAGACGATTTCTTTACCTGTGCAGAAGCATCTCAAAATGGTATCTACTGCAAGGTAACCATGAGCGGTTATATAACTGTAATTGATAAAGTGTATGGACGGCGATAAAACATCATTCACAAAAAATCGAAGGTATTTTTTTGATGGAAAAATTGATTCAACGGCATCCCTTCAAGAGCATGTAGAGCAATCAAAATAAAGACCGAGGACGCCTTGCACAGAATCGGACATCTCACTCTGAGGCCTTATCGTAACTGAGATTTCAATTTTCTTCTAGACGGGGACGAGCACCGTCACCATCGCAGATGTCGTCACCAAGCTGTCTCCCCAGGACAGTGTTCTCGTGAAGGCCAACGTAGTGTACTCGCACGTCAGGCATCCCCTCTCAGTGTGCCTCTCGGTGAACATGCCTTGGGCTTCCAAGAGTCGGGCATTCAAGCACTTGCTTCAGCCGGCACAAGCCAACGGGGTGTCAAAGAAAAACGGAGAGAAGAAGAATGAAGAATAAGAACATGAATTACGCGAAGTAAGACGTTGGAAATTGTTTCTTTATGAGCCAATTCACGCAGATGTCAGTTGGTGCTCGGAGGTGAAACAAAACCACAAGTTCCGATTAGTTGAGCAAAGCAAAGGTAATTGGAGGCAACCACGTGGATTTTTGTTTCTCCAAGTGCCAACTGACTCCCGTGTGAATTAGCTTTGGAGTGGAGCATTATTTCACGAGTGAATTTTAGATGATTTGTAATAATATTTTTTTAGATTCAAAATGATACAACTATCAACGAAATAAAAAAATGTGTAAAAGTTGTCGTCAAGTAGACAAATTTTGATCTATGTAAAATCATTTTTCGTTTCCATATCTATAACTAGAATATCTTATGCTATTGAAGAATGGTGACGTTTCATGTTCATTTCTCTTCTTGCTTGCGGTAACTTTTTATACGCACAATTTTGGGCAAAAGCGTAAATATCTACGTTCAATCTAGGATTATTTGCTCCGGTTCCTGGTGCATTTCTGTGTTCAAATAACTACTGTCATGAGCGTGGAAAATATAGAATACTATCGCATGATAAAACACCAATATACATTTTTCGAGCAGCCTTGTTACGTATCACCTTTAGTAGCAATATTGAAGAAATAACCAAAATTTTCGTATTCATGTAACACAAGGTTGCTAAATAACACAAAATATCAAACCCTCCATCGTTTACCCTTACAAAGAATCTTTATTACAGACATATTTCCATGTAACGAAATGTTCGAATCCTATAGCCAAATTGAACTGATTCGGATTCCGTTTGCCAGCCATGCATTCGATTATACTTGTTGCGGAACTTGTTACCACCTAACTGGTCTAGGGTCAGATTTCATTTACCCTTTTAAACAAATATTGACTAATAACCCAAGTCAGTTTCATACAAGCTTGCTCTCTCAGTATAAATATGTACACCTGAGGGTGTCGCCACCAGCAGCCCTTCGTTTCTCCCCCAAATCTCAGAGGGAGTTGAGGTTGCCAGATTTCCGATGTTTCCTGACCTGACATGCTTGTTAATGTGTCAAATAATGCTTCATGGAGGTATTTAGGAAAATATACATATTGATAGGTATATGTAAGGATATTTTTAAGGATGAAAAGCCGTCGTGAAGGACCGTTTTCCAGTGAGTAAACAAAATGAAAGGGTATGAGAGATTGTGACTAAGAGTGAGAACTACAGCAGGGGTTGGGGCTGAGGCACGCTGGCGCCCAGTAACCGCCGTTATTTACTCTCAAACGAGTGGGCGAAGAGGCGCGTGTAGCGAGAGATGTATCATTGCAGGAAATTATTCATGGGTGGTGACTGGAGTTAGTTAGAATTGTAGAGTTGTTGAAAAACTTTGTAAGTTCTTTATTGTATAGTATTGTGTACTAAGTGCTCTTCCCTGTACCGTAGATTGTCGTAATGGAGGAAGCCAACGAAACAACTGCGCCCATGTCCTGTGGAAGCGTTCATATGCCACCGGCCCTACTAAGCCTGATGGATTTCTGGCTGATACATTAATTGCTGAAATGAGTTAAAGTGGTAATAATCCCCGCATAACAATTTAGGGAAGGTTTGACATGTATGGTGCTCAAAACAAGCTCATTGTAAGGTGAATATGTCAGTAATTTTTCACTAATTAAATGGAATGAATCTCAACAGCATCATTACCCCGGTCCATGGCACACTTGCTGGGAAGCGAGAGAGATAACTAAGGCTATAATAGTCCAAAGCTTGAATAGAACAAGTTTGGACTATTAAAGGGGGGGGGGTGATTCAGGAACTTACTGTAGGTGTGGGGGACAGTTAAGGCGTCTCAGGAGAGAACGGCGACACTTGTTTGGGTATAGAAGACTAAGGCACTGGAGGGTCCCAAAAATAAGTGAAGCCACAATTTAGCCACCTGTCCGGTCATTAGGTTTCTCACGCCTGGCACTCCTTGGCAGTTTCACATCAAGGCCTTACAAGCAACTTATTTAGGTTGAACTAGTATTCATTTTTTTATAGGCCCTAATGGCACTTTTATGCTCCATCCAATTGGTTCAGATCTGAGCTTAGAAGAATGAGTCCCATTTTCGAAGTTGAAATTTATTTTTTTGTCATTTGCTGCATTAAAACATGTAGAGGCCACTATTTTTCAATTAATTCCAATAAATCAAAGTTTAGTACGTCACATGATCTCGATTTTATAGATTTTAAATTCTGAAAAACTCTATTAACACGCTCTACATAAACATATGCATAATATTAGCTATGTATATCATATTATCTGTCCGTAAATGGATAAATTTCAGTAGTCATTTGTGATGTTTTAATAGCTTATGCCTGCTGCCCGTGTTAATGGCCGACGTTGAAGCGTTATTAGCAGTGTATGTAGCTAAGAAACGCGTTTCTTTTATTCGGACGATGTAATGGTTAGTATTTATTCAATTCATTTGGGTGTCCGACATACCCCCTATGTAACTTGGACTATGTGATTATTATTTACTGTTGGGTCAAGGTAATTACATTTGGGTCAATTTAATCACTTTTGGAGCCCTGAGTCAGATAACAGACCAAAGAGACTTACGGCTGGCTTACGGCTGGGTTACGGACGGCTTATCTAAATATATGTTAATAGGTTATATATGCTAATTTTATTAATACAGAGCAAAAGCTATAGCATTTGAATGAATCCATCCACTTCTCCCCCTGGTATGTATATATTTTAAGAGTTTCATCAGGACACCGCGTTAAGAATCAAATACTAGGCGCAGATACGTTCACGTATTTTCAATCCGTATATTTGTGGACAATGAAACAAGTTATAGATTATATTTATATATTTATTACGTAGTCACATAGGAGCATTTACATCATTTATATCAATCTATTTTCATCAATTTTGAAACAGTTGCAGGGGTATACGTTTCACGTATTTTTTAATGCGTACGACTATGAACAATGAAACATGTTAAAGTTTATTATTTATTTATTTATCACATGGTTACAGAGGAACATTTACATTTGAGGAACATTTACATAATATGAACCTTAAGAGAATAAAACCTGAAGATGTGGATGTACTTTCGTTGTTATTTAGTGTCTTAGGCCTCTATCCGTCAATGTCATACAGAGACTTTAACTCGATATGCACTCCTCTCGTCTCCCTGCTTCTTCAACGAAATTGTATCTCTGCTGGAGACGTTGTTCACGGGAGTATATGTTGTTTTTTCATACTAGGAGCATACGATTGGAATGTTACCACATAGCTCGCTAATAAGCTTGCTCGTATTAAGTAATGTTCGTCCACGGTGTTAGGGTTCATCGAATTGGCTTATCTGCATGAAATGCTAGCTTGGTACACATCGATTTGGCAATATGTAAAATAATTTATTATTTATAATAGTATATGGTAGTGTATTATTCAATCGATTTGGCTGTATACACCGTTTTATTTTGTGTCGAAGTTACCGTTATTATTTTATTTATTTTTTCTACTACATAGTTATATATATTAGGAACATTTACATATAAGGAACACTTACATCAATCTATTTTCATCATTTTAGGAGCTATTGCAGGGTTTACGCTTGCGTATTTTCAATCCGTACGACAAGGGACAATGAAACATGTTCAGGTATATATTTAATTATTTATTAACTGGTTACAAAGGAACATTTACGTATGAAGAATTTTTACAGAATATGACCTGAAGACGTGGACATACTTTCATTATTCACTTGACTACACACGCCAAGGACGGCCTCTCCCTGCTCACGTCTCTGCAATGTTAAATCTATTTGTACATCGACATCATCATCACCCAAGACACATCGTTCCTCTTCTTAGTGACGGTAGGTTCAACTTCAATGGATTTTTTGGGAATGTCTGGATGGCCATAGGCAAGAGGGGTGCACGCATCGATATAGTAGCGTTTATTTTCAGATTTGCTAAGCCAATTTTTAATAGTGCGTACAG
>SDVV010021932.1:0-13038 GCA_016164225.1 Gammarus roeselii
ATATATCTAGGCTGGTTGAGACAAGGTAACCCAGGTAAGGAGGGGGTACTCGTGGAACCCGCGGGACTCGGGGGGCGCGGGGTTCCGGGAACCTGGGGGACTCAGAAGACCAAGAGGATTTGGGGGGACCCACTTGGACCCTTCTGGGGCCATTCGGGACACTCTTGACACCCTACGTGACTTCCTTGAGAAACTGTAGGACCCACTTGAGGCCTTTCTGAATTCTGGGATCTTTGCTCTCCACCCCCCCACCCCCAAATCTACGTTAAACCTACTCTGTACCTAGGTTAAACCTGATCTGTATCTACGTTGAACTTACTTTGTATCTATGCTAAACCTACCTGTTATCTATGTTAAACCTACTCTGTATCTACACGTTAATCCTACTCGTTATATACGTTGAACCTACTCTGAATCTGTGTTGAACCTGCTCTGTATCTGTGTTGAACCTGCTCTATATCTGTGTTGGGCCTGCTCTGTATCTGTGTTAAATTTACTCTGTGTCTGTGTTGAACCTGCTCTTAACCTTCGTTGGAACTGCTCGGAATCTGCGTTGAACATCCTCGGAGTCTGCGTTGAATCTACTCGTAATCTACGCTGCACCTACTCTGCCACTCTTCAATTGCCCAACGGGGAGTCTGCATTAACTTCGCGTTGGGACTCCGGTGGAAACTGAAGCAACTACTACTACCACATTAGACAAAGTCAAGTTTTTATCAGTTTTCCCTCGTTATACAATAGTGATTACCATTAATGTGTGCATTTAAATTTTCTGTTCAAATTTTTGATTTTGCCTGTGAATGAAATGGAGATGATCTTCTTTCCTGATTTGGTGCTTCAGGTTGGTTTATTTCAGTATTAAAGTTCTGTTTGGTTTTCGTGTGGCCTTAGGAATAGGATTGTTATAGTTATAGCTTAGGGTGCTGTTAGTCTGTTTCTATCTTCCTCCACACTTGGGTATAGTTGAAATTACCCACACCAGCTAGACCTTAGAATGACCCACACCAGCTAGACCTTAGAATGACCCACACCAGCTAGACCTTAGAATGTCCCACACCAGCTAGACCTTAGAATGTCCCACACCAGCTAGACCTTAGAATGACCCACACCAGCTAGACCTTAGAATGTCCCACACCAGCTAGACCTTAGAATGTTCCACACCAGCTAGACCTTAGAATGACCCACACCAGCTAGACCTTAGAATGACCCACACCAGCTAGACCTCAGAATGACCCACACCAGCTAGACCTTAGAATGTCCCACACCAGCTAGACCTTAGAATGTTCCACACCAGCTAGACCTTAGAATGACCCACACCAGCTGGACCTCAGAATGTCCCACACCCTCTAGACCTTAGAATGACCCACACCAGCTAGACCTTAGGATGACCAACACCAGCTAGACCTTAGAATGTCCCACACCAGCTAGACCTTAGAATGTCCCACACCAGCTAGACCTTAGAATGTCTCACACCAGCTAGACCTTAGAATGACCCACACCAGCTAGACCTTAGAATGACCCACACCAGCTAGACCTTAGAATGTCCCCCACCAGCTAGACCTTAGAATGTCTCACACCAGCTGGACCTCAGAATGACCCACACCAGCTAGACCTTGGAATGACCCACACCAACTGGACCTTAGAATGACCAACACCAGCTAGACCTTGGAATGACCCACACCAGCTAGACCTTAGAATGACCCACACCAACTGGACCTTAGAATGACCAACACCAGCTAGACCTTAGAATGACCCACACCAGCTGGACCTCAGAATGAAATGCTGCGTTCAAATCTGCCGTGATCGACCTTGACTTGGACTCCTGACGACGGAGACGGACTCGACACGTCAGTCTCGACTCCGTCTCGAGTCCGGCTGTCTGGGATGGTGACACATCAGTCTCGACCCCCTCTTGAGTCCGGCAGTCTGGGATGGTGACACATCAGTCTCGACCCTCTCTCGAGTCCGACAGTCTGGGATGGTGACATGTCAGTCTTGACCCCGTCTCGAGTCCGGCAGTCTGGGATGGCGCACTTAGTTTTATTACCCCAAAACAAGGGTGTTGTTAAGCCCGTTGAACTTCTCCTACTGAGCTCCCTACGCTCACTGACTGACCACAGAGCTCCACACAACCACTAAGCTCTCCTCTACTACTGAGCACCACACGACCAATGAGTTCGCCAGACCACTTAGCATCCCATGACCACTGATCTCCTTACGACCACTGAGCTCCTCATGACTACTGAGCTCCAAACGACGACTGTACTCCCATTGACCACTAAGCTTCTCACGACGACAGGGTTTTCCACCACCACTGAGCTCTCCTCAAACACTGAGCTCCCCACAAACACTAAGCTCCTCACGACTACTGGTTCTGAACTCTCCACGATTGCTGATCTCCTCACGCCCACGTAGCTTCCACGACCCCTGGGCTTCCCATGGCCATGGAGCTCCCCGCGACAACCGAGTTCCCCCCACCGCTGATCTCCCTATGACGACCCCTGGACTTTCCACCATTACTGAGCTCCCACCACCACTGAGCTCCATCAACCACTAAGACTCCCACGACCACTTAGCTCCCTCCCCACGACCCCTGAGCTCCTCACGACCTCATATCTGCTCACGATTACTGAACTCTTCTTGACCACTGAGCTCCTCACAACCCTGACTCTGAGCTCCCAACGATTACTGAGCTTAGCTTCCAGCGGCCACGTCGTTCCTCACAACCGAATAGCTTCTCACGACCACGAGCTTCCCACAACCCCTGACTCTGGCTCACACTTCGACTTGGCTCCCACTACCACATGATATTGTGTTCCTTATATGTAAACAATATTGAAAAGGATAACAGTTCAATTTCCTGTTCTTGAAAGAGCCCGGTGATTCGCAAAACGAGTTCCCTTCAGCATCTAATAGAATGTTAGTGGGGCTTGGTTGATGATATAAGTGATGTAGCTTGCTTATGAAATAAACCCAATCTAAACACGTCATTCACCCTAGCACTGCCGGTTGAATATCAGTAAATGAATAGCAAACAAAATATTGATGGAGAGGAAGTGGTGGTTGCAGGAGATGAGATTGAACAAATATTGACATAACGAATTATGAGAGTTCTCGTTTCTCTTCGCTTATCTGTTAGTCAAACCAAAACAGGCCAATGTCCACAAAAGCTAGAAAGTCAACTCCTGTTGTTGCTCCGAACGTATTAGCGCTCTGAGTGTGTTTATAAGGTGTACGGACAATAGAAGATTGCCCTATGATGAGAGCTAAGCCCATTCGTACCTGAAGCACAACTCCTTCACATGATGTTGCTGAGATACTCTCACATACGGAGTATGAAATGTGTATCTCCTGCATGGTTTACTATTATATTAATTTGACAGCAGGATATATGATTTATTAAATCTACGGACACTGTTAAACATATTTCAGTAACACCGCTGAAGTAAAGTATTCAAAAATAAGTTATGTGTGATTTCACTGTTTCGTATTTTCCAACGCTTATTGTATTACTAACACATCTTCATTATAAACACGTTTACAACTCAGATATCATATGGCTCACATGAAAAAAACTAAGCCCTACATAATTCGACGACAGTTTTCAGAGCAATGTATTTTGCGTGTGAAAAATGACCTCTGGAGCATCAGTTGGTCGCGGGCCATCGCGGGGAGTGGATGTGTCGTCGCGTGGCTCCAGGCACCGGCGCGGGTCGCATGCTTGCCAGCCGTCGCTCACTCGCTGCATTCGAGTCCGTTGAAAAACAGCGCGGCCCAGCCAGCCTTTACCGGAGAGTTCGGCGCAGAGGCTTGGCTTGTATTTCAGTAATACTGGGAATAGGAATGGGTTATATTTGTGTTTCTCTATACTTCATCTGTTAACTAAACACATAACATCTGATAATCACAGCAGCGATTATATGATTGAACGTATTCTAAGGAAGTCATTCAGAAATCGTTAACAAGCATATTGAATTAACATTTGATCTTGCATATTCATAATGTACTACAGTAGTGTACATCTAATATTCACTCTAATTGCTCTCATTCATACTTTTGCATGTAATATTTCATGTTATTCATATGCTCTGAGCCCGTATCACTTGAGTCTGAATGACCACTACGCCAGTAGACCCTTCAGATAATCCTCGGTTTGATTAACTCTTCTGCTTCAAAGAACTTGAACATCGAATACATTTTTGAAATCAAAATTTGAGCAACGCCAATTATTATGAATTCCAGCTAATCTTCTCGAGTTCTTTCGTAAGACCAAAACCAGCATATGAACCAGCATTCTTTTCACAGATCAAGCCACATGGTCAAGGGGTTTTCACAGTTTTATTCCTAGTTAGAGATCATTTCATGAGACTTGACGGGTTGTTTGTTAAGAGACTCTTACCCAGTAACAATGACCAATGTAGAAAAGATGCACCGCGGTGCAGCGTCCCACTGACCAACAAATGTCGATGCACAAAATAGGTAAGTGGATAAGCATAGTAATCAAATTTCAGCTTCGTTATATAAACTACGGCTCTCTATTTTCGTAACAGTAAATACTTCAAAGCAACAACACAATACAATTATTTTCCATCGACTAAGCCCTTGAGTCTGGTTTTTATTACCATCTAAACTATTGTCTAAGCCTCAGTGAATTCCCGTTCGACCCCACGTCTGTTCGGCCCTTCCTCCTTGCATTTCTCCTCACGTCAGTTTTTCTTCCCTTCGTCCCACGTCCGTTTGTTCCAATGTTTTTTCATGACCCCATCCTCTCGACCTACAGTTCATTCCCCGTTTGCGCCGCCGCCGGGACTTGAACAGGTAGCGAGTAATGTGCCCTGCGGCCGGGCTCGGGGCACAGGCCACTCAGGGGTCCGGGATAGGGAGCACCGGGGTACGAACGGACCCTGTGGTGGCGAACTACACCCTTTAAATGACGTTTTTTCATTCAATCTCAGAGTGAATAAGAGCTGTTGCCCATAACAAATCATAGTGTAAGCCAAAGAATCTCCTGGTAAGCGATGTCGCAAGTCTCAGGACACCTTCTGGGGGGATTATGAGTTGCCCCATCTTAATGATGCCTTTCTAAGAGGGATGAAACCGTCACAGAGCTCTCCAATGTTGAGTTGAAAGGGTCAGATGCCTTTCTAAGGGCTGCTCCAGCGCGGTTATGAGAGGGATGAACATGTCACAGAACTCTCCAATGTTGAGTTATAGGGGACAGATTAGTATATTTTCAATATAACAAGTACTGATACTTACCGTCCAATGAGTTTTTTTA
Source organism: Gammarus roeselii (assembly GCA_016164225.1). Lineage (NCBI taxonomy): Eukaryota > Metazoa > Arthropoda > Malacostraca > Amphipoda > Gammaridae > Gammarus > Gammarus roeselii. The sequence continues at coordinate 5,279 of SDVV010021932.1, forward strand.
ATTTATTTTTGAAATTGATAGAAAGTGGTTTAAGTTAACGTATCTATAGAGAAAATCTTTGTACTTCCATGGATATATTTGTGTTATGTATTGATAAATTATTGCTCACATGTGCAATGGCAGGCTAAAATTGAGTGCGTCAACATGTATTGTTGAGCGACTGTCACGAGACAATAAGCTGCAATGGGTTCAACGAGAGGCGGGTTAATGAGTTGCAAGGGGTTCAATGAGCTGCTAGGATTCAATGAGATAGAAAGAGTTTAAAAAGCTACAAGGGGTTAAAATATAGAACCGAACTATCCTTAAGAAGAAAGGAACCTTCTTGAATATGACCCAAATTGCTAGATTACCTAAAACGAAAACTATTTTACGATTCTGTCGCGCCTTCTAGAGTACCAATTTCCACGTCTTTTGGTACATCCTAACATAACTCGGCTTACACACGGACCTAATTCTCCCTTGTAAACGTTATAAACCCTCTAAAATGCAATACGTTGTGATAGATTTCAGTTCATAGCTTCTCAAAAACATATGCAATAAAAATAGTTATATATTTTAAAGTGAACCGTCAGGTAATCTTGAAGAGAACTGTTGCACTTGAATGCAGAGCATCCATAGCATAATTTATTAGTCTCAATTACCCAGTTATCCAGTCCTTCTCCTCACTCCACAGTCTCTTCTGCGATGACCAATGAAGACAGAATGTCGTTAATTGACAAGACGGCGGTTAAAGGGAACGAGGAGCGGTTAATATTTGAAAAGCTATTGAGAACCTTTGGATGCGGTCGGTGGCATGACAAAAAATTATCAGCATTTTGGGTACGAATTTGTTTTGTGGTCAATCTCTTTCAGTCCACGATGATTGAAATGGTAAATAGAGGCGTTGTAATATGTTCACGTTTGAAGGCTGTTACATAAAAGGGACCATGCCCAGTCATAATAGTAGAAATGAAACTTTATTGTGGATTGAGCCAAAAGTCTTGAGCGGCCTGTGACCGTTAAGGACGGCTGCCAAACGACGGCTAGCAGCGATGGCCGTTCAGCACGCCGTCGCAGGCTGGCTGGCTGCTTTGGCCGCTCAGAACTGCTGCCAAAGGCTGGCCTACAGCGGCGGCCGCTCAACACTGCCGGCACAGGCTAGATGGCAGCGTAGACTCATACGCTTAATCGCATTAGGGGCGGATGGTCGCCTCATTTGCATAAAAATGCTGGAGACTGAGGACGGAAGCAAGAGGCATCGAGGAAATCAATGACGAGTTAGAATCAGCTGGCTAGGGTCCTCATCAGGGGGGGACCTGCTGATGACCATCTGTGGCGCAACAGACAGGATCAGCTGGCAAGGGACCTCATCAGGGGGGGACCTGCTGATGACCATCTGTGGCGCAACAGACAGGATCAGCTGGCAAGGGACCTCTTCAAAGAGGGACCTGCCGGTGATAGAATGTGCCGCTGCTTACTGGATATCCTAGCAAGGGACCTCGTTACTGAGAGACATGTTCATAACCATTCCTGGATTTCTGGAGTTACAGACGGAATCATCTGGTGTTTGATCTCATGACCATCTGTGGCGTAACACACCAAACATCAAACACTGAATCGCAGTCTGCCACTGGGCGTATTTGACACCGTGGTGGAAGTGTTTGGCGTACATGTTTTATTGTAACAATGTATTTTGTCAATTGTTTCTTGTGAAGTAAGTTGCACAGAGTTGTTTCTTTAGAGTAGTGCTGAATTGGCGTGAAATATGATGCACAGAGTTGTTTCTTTATACTAGTGCTGAATTGGCGAAGGCTGGCTTCTGAATGAGGAGGCGGTTGGGTGGAAGGCTTACGTGATTGATGAATAAGCTCAATACATGATTAATTAACCATGCCACAGCTTGTGATGATGAATAAAGCTCAATACATGATTAGCTAATCATGACACAGCTTGTATTAATTAGCCCAATACATGATTGGTTAACCATGCCACCACATGCATAAATATGCTCAATAGTTTGGTTAACCATGCCACCACATGTATAAATATGCCCAATAGATTGGTTAACCATGCCACCACATGTATAAATATGCCCAGTAGATTGGTTAACCATGCCACCACATGCATAAATATGCCCGATAGATTGGTTAACCATGCCACCACATGCATAAATATGCCCAATAGATTGGTTAACCATGCCACCACATGTATACGTAAATATGCCCAATAGATGATTCGTTAACCATGAAACAACTTATATAAGTATGCCCAGTAGATGATTCGTTAATCATGAAACAACTTGTATAAATATGCCCAATAGATGATTCGATTATGAAAACAATTAGATATAATTCATCTATGTGTACAATTTTAGTAAAGGCTTGTTATAAAATAAGGCTGTTAATTCAGTCCAGTTTATCGAACTGGTGAGGCTCCTTTTAAGTTATTACTATTTCACTTCCCATACGTGACTGTGACATGACTAGAGTACCCCATCGTGTTCACCAGAGGTCAGTATAGGAGCTACACTCATGAACGCTCACATGTGGAGAAGCTTATTGTTTTCCCTGTTCGCGACCACAGAGGAGCTCCTGTTCAACTTATAAATTGTTCCGTTATCCATTCATACGAGAGTAAGCCATTCATACGAGTGTAAGCCATTCATACGAGTGTAAGCCATTCATACGAGTGTAAGCCATTCATACGAGTGTAAGCCATTCATACGAGTGTAAGCCATTCATACGAGTGTAAGCCATTCATACGAGTGTAAGCCATTCATACGAGTGTAAGCCAATGAATGCGAATATAAATGATGGAGTTGGTCGTTTACTTATGAAAGACAATATTCGATGAAGTACGTTTCTTCGACTGAGAGTTCTAACATCTATTGTAAGATGACTGTGAAGACAAAACGTAATTACATAACTGTATCAATAATTCCAGCCTTTCAAATTCAATAAATGTAGGTAAGACACTTCACGAATAACAGCTGTTAACACGTCTTCGTTGGTTACCATGCCTAGTACGACGTTCGCATCGCAGACCACACACAATATAGCGACAAAGTCTTGCTGGGAGTCGTGATAAATCAACTGGAAGGTACGTAATTTGCGCATCCACTGTGGTGCACACCCTGCAACAGTTTATATACCATGGCGTGGTCAAGATACAAAGCATAGGGAGCTCAGATTTCGTCCTTACTTGTCTTTAGAAAGCCGCGCCCTTGAGTACCCGTGCGTCTGTTCAGTGGGTTAGAAATATTCAACCTTAATTAATGCCCACGTTTGCACTCGGGTTAGAAGTACGCTTGAATAATACGTACATTTGCCCGCGGGCTGGAAACACGCGCCCCTCAATTAGGTTAGGTATGGTAGGAAGGCTTCGATGGTACGCTCGTAACGTAGTCAGCAAATATACCCAGCTGCACGCAACATTACGAAACACGTTGGCACGATTACCCCATTGCTTACAACTGCACCAGGGCGTGTATCACAGTGGGAGTTTTGCTTCCGTACCATACTCCAAATCAAGCAAATGAAGATGTTCAGACCATTTTTCATGCATTATTTAAATTAAATTTGTCGACGCCCACCAGCCCGACAGGTATTGAGGCCATCTTGTAGTTAGAGGTGGAAAAAAAGCTCCCTCACATCCTCGGTAACAAACTAAATATTGATTTTTATTATTCAGCGGCCATTTTCAGAACTGTTTGTTCCGTTCAATTAAGTGGCAATAATTACGATGTCTAGCCCTTCAATGAAATCACGAAATTTGCCTTGAAACGGTGTTGCAGCGTTGGGTGAAACTGGCCTTGAAACGGTGTTGCAGCGTCGGGTGTAACTTGCCTTGAAACGGTGTTGCAGCGTCGGGTGAAACTTGTCCTGAAACGGTGTTGCCGCGACGGATGAAACTTGCCTTGAAACGGTGTTGCAACGTCGGGTGCATGATATCGGTCAGCTTGCTGTTCAACGGCTCCATCTTGCGGCCATGCGAGAACTGACGCTTTCGAAAATACCTGGAATAGGAAGAAAACTGCGCTACACGTAGACAATTGTGGAAGTAAATTTACATTTGTTCCTTGTTTTTTAGGCATAACCTATACAGATGTTAAATATTGTAATCAATATTTCGAAAGTGTTCCAGTTGATGAATATATTTGAGGTTTTCTCATGTCCACCTAGGGATGTTTTCATTGAATTATTACGGATTGCTTCAACCAGTAAAAGGATACTTATATCAAGACTTGGTAATGGTTGCACGTAAAGCCATGACCAGTTGACCACCTCAATAAACCTGATTTTTTTTATACACAGCTCTTTTTCCATCAAATTCACATTATAACAAGATACAGAATAGGGGAGAGAAGTCCTGCCATGTCCGAAGAGACAGCGTCGTGCAACTGGCAACAAAGCAAAGCGGACGGTAATGACGGACAAAGACCGCCACTCTCAAGCTGCAGCCGGGGTCGGAACCCTGCGAGCGTGTTTACGGCCCAACGACTACAAAAATGCTACGGCACAACAAACATTGGCGGGAAAGGGGGGTTGGAAGGAAGGAGGTGGGGGTGGAAAATGGATGTTAGGGGGGCAAGGGGAGTGAAATAGAAGCAGACAGGCTTCGGCGGTCCTAATTAAATTGTATTTACAGCAGGTTCTCGCGAAACAGTGCGCTGTTGTAAGTCAAATAAAGAGGGTTTGTTCGGACTCAAAGTGAACAAAAATTGACCTGTTTGTGCACTAGATGTTAATGTAAGATAATGCAGGCCTGGGACTATGAGGAAATTTAACACAATTGGACATTATTATCACGGGTTATATTTTGGGCCAACAAATCATTTCAAAATGATTGTTTCGAAAATCAAAGATGCCATCATTTGAAATTGAATTCGACCGTCGCTCAAAGCCCACGTTAATCGCAATGTCTTTGAGATCCCAATGAAAAGCAACCGAAACGTATGAGTGGCTTTCATATCTACTGTTATGGCCGTCCAATATATCTGTAGGTTTGATATAAAATAAATGGCAATGAAAGGGAACCTTATTTTCAGTGTATGAACAAATTGCTTACACTATTCCAAACAGCTGATGATTTTGTCCCTCGTTAATTCATTTTAGCATCCAAATTATTAGGTTAATTGAATCATTAAATGAGAACAATGCCAGTGAGAGGCGCCTACTTCCAAACTAACACTTTTATCTGGATATAGCTATTTTCCTCAATACAAATCGGCCTGATTTAAAGCAGATCAGCTCATCTAATGCCTAACCGCTCTTATTCCGTGTATGTGTGTGATCAAATGCTTATGCCATGCACCTAAATGAGATAGGCCAACCTTCCCGTCATGGTTACATATATAATACGTTCAACTGATGCGCGTGGATCGTAGTATTATTTCATGCATATGGCACACGTGTAAGTAATGATGATGGAAAATCAGATCTGTATTTATTATGGATAATCCATCCGTGGATCGGTTATTTTGTACAAATCTGATATAGTGGTTTATAGTTAGAATGGATGCAGTACAAGGACTAAGCTTGCAGCTCAGCAACACTCACGGCAATAGGACACCCAACAATAGGCCGTGTTCTATTGTGCTTACAATTTGCGTAATTGCAATTCCAGAATATCAATTTATCGTCGTTGGATTTCTGTAAGCTTATGTTTGTTAATATTTTCATTTAGTTGACATCTTGGGTTAACCGATCACTGTGGCCAGGATCACTGTGGCCAGGATTACTGTGGCCAGGATCACTGTGGCCAGGATCACTTTGGACAAGATCACTGGGGCCAGGATCACTGTGGCCAGGATCACTGTGGCCAGGATCACTGTGACCACGATCACTGTGGCCAGGACCACTGTGGCCAGGATCACTGTGGCCAGGATCACTGTGGCCAAGATCACTGTGGCCAAGATCACTGTGGCCAGGATTACTGTGTCCAGGATCACTGTGTCCAGGATCACTGTGGCCACGGTCACTGAGGCCAGGACCACTGTGGCTAGGATCACTGTGGCCAGGATCACTGTGGCCAGCCAGTCACCAGCTGCAGCTCGGCTTTGACGCATTCCTTCGTTGAGCAGGAGAACCACTGCACCGCATCCAGTTAATTCTTAGCAATCAATTTGTATTTTTTTACAAGTGAGGACTGATGATCTTCTAATGTATCAAATGAACATATTTCAGTTTTGAATGCTATTTTTCCAGCTAATCATTTACCGAAATACGTCTAAGCCGAACCTCACTGTGTTTCCATGACATTTCCTGAGAACCTGAGATTGAGAAGGGCTCACCATAGGCCGGACACGGTGATGTCACACGATACATGCCGTATGTGGCAGGGAGGAAAGGAAACAGGTTTAGACGCAACCACTCCAATTGGAATTCATTCAGATGAATCCGATTTTTAAATATTTCTAGCTCAGTTTCAATACTCATCAACAAGCATTATAGATTAATGGAAGTTCAATCAAATGAATTGATAAGAACTCATGTATTGGGCTCTGCGTTAGTCGCAGATCAACACGACCGTGGCTCCGGACAGAAGTATTCCCGCTCCCGATCAGGTCTCCCGACACTGGAAACACCTCACGCCTGGACAAGACGCCGTAATGTTTTCAGTGCATCTTGCCAAAATGAACCTCGAGGAAGCTGAATATAGCAGCAGAAAGTATGATTGTTTGCTGTAATGTACCAAGCATCAAAAACACCTTCCTGTGGTGCTTCATCTTTTAGCCAACGAGGCCTGGCCCGGCGCCCGCAGCGCCACTGGTGGCGGAAGGTTGCGGTGACCATGCCCCGCCAGAGGCAGTGGTGAGCATAGTACTGTACTTAGATGCATCGATTCATTAATGTACCCGCCGTGTTAATGTATTATAATACTGCCTTATAAGCAACACTCGCGAGAGGGCCCCAGTCTGATGCGTCCGCTTCTGTTTGATGCAGGGGCCTCGGTGGTGATGTTGATGCGTAGTTAGCACATCAGAGCTTAGTTGGCATACCAGTTCAAGTCATGTTTACGCATCATACGCATGTTAATTAAATCTTGCTGCTTTCTCAACATGTTAGCGTCCCTTATAGAAATGATTTACTTTGACCGAAATGCTGAAGAGTCCCATGGTCCCATGACTGGGATCCCTTCATGGCTTATTGATTATCGAAGGGGTGATATTAGAGTGGTAACTGTTTTGGCTTCCAGCAATATCAGCTGTTCGTGTTTTAAACCAGCTTCATTTCGGAGGAATCTTTGTGGCGAAATACGTACCAAAAGTTTGGATTAGTCTGGATTAACAGTACATTGTAATAATATTGATTTATTTGCTACCAAAAGCCACATTATGACCATTACAACGATGAAAACATGATAACGTGGTTTGGCAGTTGAGGTTCCAATACTAGAGTTCTAATTTTTGGGAAAATGAAATTGTAGAGGAAGACTTGTTCTTTATTTTCGTCGATGACATGGAACGAAAGTTAGATCGGACCATGCGCATACGCAGGCGTTTTGCATACAGATAGATACAGGAGACAAACAAAAGGCCGAATCGCCCTAGAAATGGAGTGGCCGACGTCAAGGCGCACCTCACACTCCTCTCATACACTCGACAGCAAGGCGCACCTCACACTCCTCTCATACACTCGACGGCAAGGCGCACCTCACACTCCTCTCATACACTCGACGGCAAGGCGCACCTCACACTCCTCTCATACACTCGACGGCAAGGCGCACCTCACACTTCTCTCATACACTCACACGCAATAAAACATAGCCCCTTGGCGATA